>DWJK01001817.1:0-15992 GCA_018248815.1 Croniades pieria auraria
CCCCTGCTGGACATAGGCCTCCCCCAATGAGCACCATATAATGGTATATACTATGTAAAACGATTCAACAGACAAGTATGTTCGGTCACTTTTACTAATACAAATTTACATAATTAATATACAATTCTAATCCAAATAACACAAATTTACATAATTAATATACAGTCAATGTCATTTTTCTTCTAATATGCCCCGCTCTGATCCATGTCATTCATAGGATCAAGGACAGAAAATACCATAAAGAGTATGGTGACATTGCTCGCCAAAATGCTATGGTGTCACGTATTTTAAATGACATTTATTATGTCATTGGAGTACTTATTTCACAAAACTGTATAATTTAATTTTCAACAATTGCCTTAGAACGGCGGGAAGAGGACTTGTGCAATATTTTCAATATGCCATTCTTCAAATTATGAAAAATAGCCACCTAAAAAGTGTACTGCACCTAAAAATTTCTTGGAGCTACGATTGACCTATATAGATAATTGTAATTTACATTTTTTCATTTATATATTGATATTATTAACTATTCCCTCGTCTCAAAGATGTGTTCCATCTCCTGCATCAACTGGGCTACAGCTTGTTTCCACACAATACAGTTAGCTGGGTCATACATATTTTGGGGCACTGATAGGTACATCTAGTTGTTGAGCAATCTGGGCTTACCATAGTATTGGACTGCGACCCGTAGCTCTAGTTTCTTCTACTTTCCCAGTCGCAATCAGAAACTTCAGATTATCCTTACTTCTTCTATGAGGAATATGGTTGGAAAATGAACGAGTCGTTGCATTGTATGAATGTAACATTTTTTTACATCTGAGACGTCAGTGTGGTAAGGCGTCAACACCTTATTTCAAAGACATACATTCTGTAACTGTCGTTTTCAGGCTGTAAGACGCAGCAGGATGCAGAAAACGAGATTAGGAGTATGCGGTGACCAGGTGAACTCTTGTCTATGATTATTATCCTCTCTCTTCATATTTCGCTAAGTTGAGTGATCGCTGATTCGACGATGCCAATTCGTCTATGTATTTCAAAAGCATAAGGCTCATTCGTATGTAAAACAAGGAATATATGAACGGTAAGCTTTGTTCTGTAGCCAGGTGATAGTGGTAGGTATTTAGAAGTACATATTCGGAAACCGGGCGTTAATGAAGATCTTGGCTTGTTTCATTTCAACACTGATGAGAAGACCTTGCCGCTTCTTGTTGTAGATCTGGACCCCATCATTGTAGTCATCATTGACATTTGATTCGACGCAACATGTACATTTTATGTAACATAAAATAAAAACACACCACTGTATAAATTGCGAAAGAGTATTAAAAGCATCATGTGAACGTAGCCTAAGGTATTAATCAAACCAGTTTTCAGCAGCGCGTTAAAATAGTTTGGTTGATACCTTAGAGCAAATATCTCGGGCACAACAGCTTGACTCCTTTGTTATTATAAACTGAGTGAAAGAATTACAACATTATCAAAGGTGTAAATATATACAGAAGTATATGGTTATCCCGGTCACACTTCGAGTCAAACTATCGGATGATAAAGTAATTGTTAGTTTAAGTAGACAGAGAAGTCATATACAGCCAATTTTAAAAATGATGTATTATAGGCAAATCTGATAGAAACATCAATAGGGTTGATGGAGATTGATTTACAGATATAAAGAAACATAATTAGTAAAAAAAAATTTTTAGAGTTACTCATTATATAGTAATTTTGATATTTTTTGATGCACTGACCCATCAAATTTGCCAATACCCATATTATGGAGATACATTTAGGAAACCCTTATGATACTGCTGTATCTGGACAATTAAGCGTTTCATATGGTTATTAGAACACCTCCAGCGAGCAAATATGTGCACCCCTCAACTCCTTTTCCTAACCCTTCCCTTCACCTTTTTACAGTACGTTTGTTTAGTATTTACACGCTTTTTATTTATACTTCAGTTATTCTATCCGTGGCCAATTATTCAAGGCATTATCGCATCACCGTTACGTTTGACGGGATGATTCGCAACAGGTGTCAATGCGTTACTAGGACACAATCATTAAAGATATTTCCAGACATAGCAGTACCACAAAATATTTATTTTAACACAAATATACACATAGAAACAAACATACTCATTCCACATAGATAATTAATGTATACGACGTACCAATAGATTGTGATTATGAATAACGAACGAGTTGTGCGTAATTCTAAAAAAAGTGACAAATATAAAATAGTCTAAATGTGAACTAAATTTTCAATAATACGAAAACATAAATAACAGTGATACAATTGAAAATCAAGCCGCAGGGGTGTACTGCTACACTAAAGTCGGTGGCACAAGGCGATACGAGTAATCAAACGAAAGATGTACGACAAAATGCTAACACACAAAATGAAACAAAACACTTAGAGAACAAAACTAACACAGAATAAAACAGTACACTAACACAATTAATAAATCACATTAATACATCACAACCGCCGATGTTCGAACTACGACATAAAGAATTTGCCTTGTCTCACATTGACTACGCCAGGTAAAAATTCGACAGCAACAATTGCGAAATAATACGACAATATAATATTGCGAAATAATAGACGTATACGACAGAACATGCAGAGCACAGTTTATCCTTGCTAAGAAGATAGAGATATAGATTATGTTAGACAACGAATGCGAGAATAGCTTTATACTGTATAGATTTGAGACATTTCGGTCCGTGAGCCAGCAACAGATTTTCATGACCGAGTTCCTCTCAGGCGATAACTCATAAAATGCTCCAGAGAGTTGTATCATAAAGCTTTACGAACGTCAGGTGCGGCTCCGTGGTCGGGTTGAGCAGTAGTAACCTCCCATGCAGGTAGTAAAAAAAAATTAATCATTTCCTCCGGACTGAAAATTTATAACAGAGAGGAAATGTCCGAGAGTAGAGCCCAAGAGGAA
The DNA here is from genome assembly GCA_018248815.1 of Croniades pieria auraria. NCBI lineage: Eukaryota > Metazoa > Arthropoda > Insecta > Lepidoptera > Hesperiidae > Croniades > Croniades pieria. Next base: position 2,952 of record DWJK01001817.1, read on the forward strand.
ATGATTGACAAAATTCGAGCCTGGCTCAAACAAGACTTATTAATCCTACTTGATAATGATGTAAGTAGAAAGCCAGAGAAAGTATGAAATAATGCAGATGTCGTATCACGTATTGTTCAGGGCTCCGAAGTCGTTATAACTATGGAAATATTTTGTATCGTATTAAAAAGTTTTGATTTATGGACCGCGATGGATTAAGTACCTTTCGCTTCCGTGACGTTATAGATTACTTTCCACCACTGAGTTCTATCGAGAAGTACATAGTCTTACCATAAATATTGTTACAAAGATAAACAACATTTTTTTCAACATCATCATAATCATCATCATCAACGTAGTCATCATCATGATTATCATCAGCCTATCTCAGTCTACTGCTGGACATAGGTCTCCCCCAATGAGCAACATTTTTTTATCATGTTAGTTTAATACATTAATGTAACATCATTAAAAATATATAAAACTTATTCGAAGCGGTCTCCATTAACTGCAATACAGTCCTTTAAACGTTTAGGCCAGTTATCAAAAGTAGCACGCACTCTTTCTATGAGAAAATTCTTCCCTGCCAATCGTACAGATTGTTTTAGGGACTCCAACTTATCATGGCGTTTGGAGCAAGCGTTACTCTCTAAAATTGACAATAAATCATAATCCAGTGGATTAAGATCAGGACTAGATAACGGCCAGTCTTCAGCTCTGATGAAGTCCGGAACGTTCGTTTCTAACCAAGTTTAGGTGGATCGAGCATTACGACCCGGCGCCTCAGTCTTGTTGAAAGGACCATTCTTGGTTATTGAACATGGTGTTGTTAAAGGGCTTAACCATCTTCAGAGGCAGCTAATCCTAAGTCATCTTTGAAAATACGTTACATGGTTCTAGGGGCTATCTTCATCTCCCGAGATAAAATATTTTGCTTTCGAACAAGATTTCTTCGAATTCTTTCCCTTACTGCTTTGATCGCCTTTTTCGTACGAACAGTACGTGGACGGCCAGGTTTTTTTTGTCACAAATAGAGGAGGTTTCATTGTACCTATCAATAGCCTGGTCCACAAACATTTGATTAATACCAAGCTTATGGAGGATTTTAAAAATTGTATTTGGCTCTAGTCCATACCTACTTTATGTAATGCAATCACAGCGATTCGGTTCTCTTTATCACCCCACTCAATTTTAATATAAGAAAATGTTTTAAATATTGGTGTGAAAAAAAGAAAACACAACGAACAATTGTATAAAAATGACAGATTCCAAATTCAAAAGTAATATATTGTTTATTTTTAATTGTAACAGTATTGATGGCCAGACTAAGTATATTAGGGAGATGGGATTGTTTCGCTGTTATTAATTATACACTGACAAACAAAATATCTAGAAATTGACGTCAACTCGATCCTAATCTGTCCCTACATTAGTTAGTTTGTAAAAAAAATTATATAACTTTTACCAGTCCTCTAATTGTGTAATACCATTGATTAATCCCTATAAAATCCTTGAGATCAACCCTTGGTGTCAGACTTTGTTTTCAAAACTCATATGAAGTATGATATTCTTTGTTGGTACTTCACAAGGGATTGTCAGTAATGAGCTTACAGTATGTAAAATGACTTAGTTCCAGATGACCTGCATGATGATGATGACCAGATGTTCTGCATCATCAGAATTAAATTATAAATCAGATGCAAACCATATAATGGCCATGTTCTTGGCCAGCAAGTAGTATCCAATGAGCATACTATGTAAACCAATTCTGCTTTCTTGAATGAATGGGATTAGAAAAATATGTAGGGTTTTTTAAAATCTCTGCATGTATATTTTATATTATTGAATAACATTAAACCACAGAATGACCGAAATCATGTGATGCTCCTATTATGGTTACTAGATTTTTTCTTTTTTAAAATAAAATCAATTTAAAACGTATAAGTTGTAGCACACAAATGAAGTGGATTATGTATAAAATAATTGTGTTGTTCTTGTGTGCACTGATTAATTTTTACTTTAACTGATATAAGCTTAGGATATAAAAAAGATATAGAAGGTCTCAAAACAATTTGTGAGTAAAAGTTCATTGCTCTAGCTATGTCTCTGGAACTTTAAATTTCCATCCACTGTATTAAATAATCACCATGAACCTGATTGCCATTTTTAAATCATAAGTACAGTCATACATTTGGCAAGGGAATAATATAGAATTACTGATTTGTAAGGTCTTGTTTAAACCTACCTCATAGTACTAATAGTACCTCTACCTGCCCTTCAAATATCGGGCATTTATTTTTGTGTTGCACATTAGAACCACGTAATATAACCCGATCATATTAAAAAGTAACAATGAAATTAGTTCGCCGCAACGGTGTCCAATATTGCCGCGCTTGTCATCCGACATAGATTCTGTATTTTTTATTATATTCTAAGGTTTTAAGTTAGTATGGCCATGTATGTATGAGTTGTGTTTTTCTCATTTGTTTGTATGACTGATGTACATAGGTATTTTTATTTTTCAAGGTCCAAGGTAAAACATATTGCTGTATTTAAAAACAACGAATTTTTGTATTTAGGCCTTTTTTTCAAGTCAAATTTTAACGCTTTCTTAACTTAAATTAATTTTTTATTCTTCCAGTTATGTTTGTGTGATTTTAAATATAGCAATATGGTGATTGCTTCAATAAAAGAAAGCAATCAAACAAATTAAAATGTAAATATTTATATGAAATGTTTTTTATTTCCGCCTTATAGTACTATTATCAATATAACAACGAGGTACATAAGTGTCAAGTTCATTATAATAGTTCGAGTTAACGTTCATGAGAACAATTTTGGGTGTATATTATCTCAAAAAATATACTTCCCATGTGTTAACTGAATTATATGATACTATGTTTCCAATTATGATACTATGTTTCCAAATATTATACTATGTTTCCAAATAGGATTTGGAATTGTAAGGCAAAAGTGAACAGGAACTTTCTTATATAAATAGCGAAATTAATGTTCCTATAACAAAAAACAACGTGGAAGAGTGGCATCGGCGTTAGAAAGCTTTATTGGACTACTTGAAGTTTGGTTTGTATGAAATAATTCGCCACATGATTAAGGAACAGTTATAGTTTAAATGATCTAATAGAAAAAGACAATGCAACTATAGACATTAAAATGTCGACCAAAAAAAAACCTTATCCCGAGCTCGGAAGAAAGGGAATATGGAATTGCCAGATTTCTTAAGTTTAGCTAATTGTACAAAAATATAAGTTGCCAATGTTTTTTTTTTAAGTTGATTGAAAATATTTTACTATTAAATGTTTCGTGAGTACATGATTAAATATGTACCGGCTTAACTCACGGACCTATACGAGATCCTTCCTCATGAGCTCCCGCCGCTTGCAGCGAGGTTAGCGAGCGAGGGCCCCCGTACTAGGTTAATAACCTGTATTACTGGGTACCCCGCTCATCCTCCAAGACTCTTAGTAATTAATCAATAACAATATGATATGCTTAATAATCATCTCAATTTTAACAATTGCATGAAAATATATATATAATATAATATTCATACACATATACGTACATATTATATTAAATATATTTATAATTTAATATACATACATACATGCATATATCGTTCAAAATGGTGAAGGGGAACTATAGCTAATCAGTCTCAAGTGCGTTGAGAAAGTGGTCCCGGACGGGCTTTTCAAAAGAGCGCCAATCAGATGCTCGCTTGACATCGTGAGGTCGGGAGTTCCAGAGTAGTGCAGCTTGAATAATGGAGGAGTAATGGAAAAAATTTGTGTTATGCTGCGGAATATTCAACTTAAGATTATTGGATGAGCGAAGTACTTTGTCATGCGTCTCGCAGACGTACTGGACGGTATTCTTAAGATAAAAAGGAGAAGATAGATTATTGAGGATAGAATAAAGTAATGAGAGAATCCTGAAGTTACGCCTTTCTCGAATATGAAGCCATTTAAGTTGACGACGATATTTTGAGACATGATCGAATTTCCGTAAGCCAAAGATATACCTGATGCCACTGTTAAGGAGGCGCTCCAGTTTATTGCGAAAATCTTCTGCTACATCTGGGTAGCACGCGTCACTAATTAAAAATGGGGCCAACGATTGAATGGACGAGCATGAGTTTGGTCTTGAGTGAAAGAAAATTATTCAATCTGTATATTGGGTGCATGGCACAGTAATCTTTACGACTGATCTCATTCATCTTAGTTCGCCAACTAATTGTACTTAAGGGCGTCGCTAAGGGGTGGGGGGGGGGGGCATGGAGGGGCAGCTGTCCTCGGATAGAATCGGTGCTTAATCCTCGTTAATCGATTCAGCACTTCACGCTTCTTGTGCTTTCGACTTTACCTACAATTCATACTTTTCTCATTCTTCATATCACCTTGCCCTCTCCTGTGCCATCGGCTAGCGACGCCCTTGAATGTACTCTTAATGTCAATGCCTAAATTCTTGACGGTTGAGAAGAGTGATATTATCGTACCATTGTAATAAATAGGTGGTGCGGTAGCATAGTCCAACTTAGCTAGCATGCGAGAGCTACCCACCAGTACAGCTTGACATTTGGAAAGATTAACAGCAATTCCGAATCACAGCGACTATATTTGTATCGCTTGTAAATGTATATTCACCTTTTGAAAGGCGATATATATGTCGTTAACATGGCATTGAGCATAAAGCTGTAGGTCATTTCCATACAGGTGATATGAACAATGAAGTAAAGGAGTAAGAAGATTGATAAAAATTGAGAACAAAATCGGAGAGAGTATGCCGCCTTGCGGTATGCCAGTTACTAGGTCAGTCCATTCATAGCATTCCTGTCCGACACTTATGTCCGATAACTTGTAAACCACGCCAAAGCTAAGAGTGCGAATCTACAGTGAGATAAGATGGATATAAGGATCTCTTGGTTGACTATATTAAAAACATTAGAAAAGTCAACAAATATCAAAACTGTCATCTATAACTTTTATAAGGGCAGTGGTGGTGCTGTGACCAGAACGAAACCCAGACTGATATGGACTCCGTAGGTTATTGTTAGAGAGAAACTTAAATATACTAGATTTCAAAATCATGTATATTTACTTTTTTGATTAGTTGAATACTATTTACAATAAAAGTAACTGTGTATCCGAACGCGTATGACAAGATGACATTTTTCATGTTTCGTTCACTTCATTGGACAAAGTGACGTGTAAATTGAAAACTGTATTCGTCGGCACCGTATAACTTTATAATATCGCAGAAGAAGAAGCTCAAAATGAGCTCTTTAAAGCGCGACAAGAAAGAAGAAGAAGAAAGTGCTTCGTTACCATACCAAAACTTGGATAAAACCATTGTTTTGCAAGAAGCGAGATATTTCAACGAAACTCCGGTTAATCCTAGAAAATGTTCGCATATTTTGTCAAAAATCCTCTATTTACTGAATCAAGGCGAAAAGTTGACGACTCAAGAAGCTACGGATGCGTTTTTCGCAACTACCAAGCTCTTCCAATCGAAAGATGTTATGTTACGTAGAATGGTATATCTATGTATCAAAGAGTTGAGCACTCTCGCACAAGATGTGATAATTGTAACATCTTCACTGACGAAAGACATGACCGGTAAAGAGGATCTGTACAGGGCAGCAGCGATTCGTGCACTCTGCAGTATCACTGATAGCTCAATGTTGCAAGCAATAGAAAGATACATGAAGCAAGCTATTGTCGACAAGAACCCAGCAGTCAGCTCCGCCGCGCTGGTGTCAGCGCTGCACCTGTCCACGACAGCACCAGACCTCGTGCGGCGCTGGGCAAATGATGCTCAAGTTGGTTTTTATGTTGTAACATACCTGGAGATCATAGTTTTAATTGTTTACATTTGCCTAATAACACTTAAGTCTTGGGCATGGTTATGACAACCTGTTCAGGTTCTATGTGCTCAGACCTAATATTTATTCATCATATTTCACCTGGTAATACTACTGTCTTGAAGAGAGGTGATAGGATGAGTTGGATTCTTCTGTGTGTATGTGATTATTACATCTCTCAAGTTAATGCACTATAATGCAGCTATACAATTAATCTTGTTTAGTTATAAAAATAAGTACAAAAATGATACCCCAAAAGTAGATTGTTGGATGATCATCACTCTTTTGTCTTTTGACCATTGGCATGATTGTCCCCCTCTGAATGAGAACAGCTAAGGCGACTATCTACTACATTGTCTAAGTATTTGTATTTGGTCATATTGGTTCTTTAGAACACTGGAAAACTGTATGACACAATGTTTCTTCATCATTATAATAAATATCTGTAATTCGAAAAGCTGAAGATCAAGCTCAGTGGAGTGCTGTTGAAAAAGTCTATGCCCAGTAGCGGCAGGGAGTAAGCTGACAATGATGATGTTGATATATAATGTTAACATACATGAACTTTGTGGATCTGTACATGTATATCAGCTATTAAACTTCAATTGTAGATTTCCGTTGAATTCTCCATCATTATCACCATCGCCAGCCTATCTTAATCCATGACTGGATATAGAGCTCCCTTAATTGAATTATTTCTTAATTCTCCAATAATATCTACATATGTGTGTCCACAAATATGTATGTCCAAACTTGGTCTTCTAAAAGAAAATTTTCCAACAGTCATAAAGAGTGTGATAAAAATCAATTCTATGTATTATAAAATTACATACAAGGAAAGAAGGTTCTCACATATAGAAGTCATTGATAACTTGTAGGCCTAGCTATAACTTTAGGTCTTAACTTCTGTTTTGACTAATGACTTAATAATTTTCATAATAAGTTAATTAGGGGAATCCACACCGGTACCTAACAAATTTTATAATAAAACAATAATTTCAAGAAAGTCTCAATTTCTGATAAACACAAGTTTGTGGGCAATCTGGTGCTAAGTGATCACACTGTTACTGAGGAAAAATTTGGAACATGTCATGTCATAATTTATCTTCTTATTTGTCTTCAACTGGTTTTCTAGCTGTTTGTTAAATTAATATTATGTTGAAACATAACAGCCTTAAATTTTGAATAGAAGTGTTCAGTTACGTGTGTTAGTCATAATTATATAATATTAGATTAATAACTTTATATATTTGAATATTCTCTTCTTACAGGAAGCCATCAACTCTGACAATGCCATGGTCTCATACCATGCTTTGGGTATAGTTGCTGGTTCACGAAAGAATGACAAGCTGTCCACGGCAAAACTCTTTGCTCGCCTGGAAAGAACTCCTCTTAAATCACCCTATGCTCTATGTCTTTTGATACGTCTTGCTGCACAATTAGTTGAAGATGAAGAATCTGAAACATCTCAACATTACATCGAGTTTATAGAAGGGTGTCTCCGTCATAAATGTGAAATGGTAATATATGAAGCGGCTCACGCGATTGTTAATTTGAGGAAATCAGCCAGAGATCTTGCTCCAGCTGTATCTGTTCTGCAACTGTTTTGTGGATCTTCGAAGGCGGCTCTTCGCTTGGCAGGCGCCCGTACGTTAGCAAGATTAACAGTCAAACACCCTAAGGCGGTGGCTGCTTGCGCTGTTGATTTAGAAAACCTGATTTCCGATCCGAATCGTTCAGTAGCCACTTTGGCAGTGACCACATTGCTCGCAACTGGAGCGGAAAGTTCAGTAGACAGGCTTATGAAGCAAATTTCAACTTTCGTATCTGAAATCTCTGACGAATTCAAAATTGTTGTGGTAAAAGCTATTAGACGTTTATGCTCGAAGTTCCCGCGCAAGCATCAGTCGCTGGCCGCCTTCTTGGCCGGCATGCTTCGAGATGAAGGCGGTTTGGAGTACAAAGCGGCTATCGCTGATGCTATCATAGCTTTAGTTGAAGAAAATCCAGACGCGAAGGAAACCGGACTGGCGCATCTCTGCGAGTTTATTGAAGATTGCGAGCACACGGCTTTAGCTGTGCGTATACTACATTTGTTGGGCCGTGAAGGTCCAAAATCCCGTCAGCCTTCGCGTTACATTCGATTCATTTACAACAGAGTGATTTTGGAGTCTGGACCTGTACGCGCTGCTGCCGTGTCTGCTGTGGCTCAGTTCGGTGCTCAGCGACCCGAACTTCTTCCCAATATCAGGGTTCTTCTCTCGCGATGTGAGCTAGATGATGAAGACGAAGTGCGCGACAGAGCAATTTACTACAGTGCCATTTTGGACACCGGCGATCAACAGCTGATTAACGATTACATCGTCAATGTGCCTAAACCCAATCCAGTACTGCTGGAAAAGGCTTTGCGAGACCATATCTTAACCAACCCAGATGTACCATTCGATATAATGGCCGTTCCCACTGAAGAACCGAAGGAAACTAAAGAAGATATTGTTGAGATCGAAGCGCGGAAACCAGTTCCTGTGTCGATTGAAGAGCTGTACGCTGATCAACTGTCAAAGATCCCAGGAATTGAACGTCTCGGTCCGATATTCAAGACAACAACTCCAATTGAATTAACGGAAGCAGAGACAGAATACCGCGTGAGACTGATCAAGCACATATACGCTCGACACGTTGTTATGCAGTTTGAATGTATCAATACTCTGAATGACCAAATCCTGGAGCAGGTTCACGTAAGGCTGGAAACGCCACCGGAATACGAAATCAAATCGATCGTACCTTGCCAAAAATTAGAATATGACAAGCCAGCAAGCGTTTTCCTTGTGGTAGAGTTTCCTTGCGCTTTCCTTGATAGTTTGGGCACGTTCGGCGCTTCGCTGGAGTTTGTTGTACGCGATTGCGACCCCAACACAGGTGTCCCAGACCCCGGAGACGGCTATGCCGACTCGTATCCTTTAGAAGAGTTTGAAATAGGTTGCTCTGATCAAATTCGTGGCAGAGTTGGAGGGGACGACTGGGAATCGAACTGGGAAAGAGCATCCATGGTGCCGGAAGCTAGCGATACGTTTGTCCTCACACAAAATGATCCCGCCGAAGCTGCTAGAGCTGTTTGCGAACATTTGGGTCTCCCCAGAGGTTCTATATCTGGTGAAGCGGTAAAGGAGATCAGAGGTGGAGGTATATTTAGGGGTGGAGCACCTGTTCTCGTAAGAGCTAGAATAGCGGCGAGCAATTCTGGCGTGACGATGAAGTTGGCAGCTCGATCGATGAGGGAAGATGTGGCGAAACTCCTGCTAGCCACCGTGGGTTAAGACGCCCGTGTATTGCCACCGTTTATAGTTTCTAATATCAGTGTATTACGTATTCATTATATTGGGACATCACGAACAAGGTACAACATATAAACAGGTACAACATATAAACAGGTATTCGATCGAATAACATTCTCTAATTTCTGGTACTTTAACAACTATCAGTATGTTATTATTATCTGGATAAGCTGAATATTTGGATTTTGTGGTATGTAAACAGTAAATATAATTTTAGGTTCTCGCCCACGAAATTGCCGATTTTGCGTACATTCCAAATTTAAAATTAATTTTGTAATGTCTTAACCTGTGTGGTCAACACTGTTGCAGCTTCTTGGCACCTGGGACGAATATTATCGCAGAGCTGTTCTCTAAAACATTGGAATATTGGATAAGTTAATAGTTAAACATACGAGCCTTGTCCAGTAACTAATGCAACACATTCGCAACGTTTGTCTGTACTCAGCGCAAAAGACAGTCTTATAACTACAGGAGTTAAGACTGGGAACTCTGTCTAGTACCTTACTCACCAGATCTGACTTTGGATAATTGTTTACTGAAGAAAAATTTCAAATGGGAAAAAATTTCAAGTGGAGGAAAAACTCGACTGCAAAGGCGCAATGAATCTTCACTAGAAGGACAAATATGCTTCGACAGTAAAGGCCAATACATCGACGAAATAAATGTATATTTTCGTCAACAAAAACTTGTATGTATAAGGGCAATTTCATAAGAAAGGCCTTTAAAAATAGCATTTGTATTTCTTAGTAATTTAATTAAACTTAATTTCTAATATATTAAGGATGTTTTTGTTGAAATGAAACAGTATGGGAACAGGCACAGGAATTTTTAAAAGAAACCATTATAACACAGGCGTGACATATAATACAGGCGTGATGTTACGTTTAAAATTGTTATGATCGTAATTTATACATTAACTCTAAACCAAAAGGATGGTTTGAGAACAGACTGAAAGAGCTTGCGGGTCGTAGGAACACAACAGTATAATACAATAATAGCCTATGCTTTAAATGTTGACGATTACTTTTTATAAAAAAAATTGATGCTGAAACCCTGATAAATTCACACATAATAAAAATATACTGCATTGTCTACGGCCAAACAATTTTTATATCGATCGTTTACACTTCTCAAGTGCTTACGGTATTACAAAATTCTGTAGTTCTAACGCATTTTGATACCATTTTGTATACTAAATTAACTATCACAAGTAAAAAAGTAAAGCATTATAAACTGAAATTCTTGTCCCACCATTGTCTTGTCCCAATGCAACTGCAGTCCAATCCACACTTAAATAAGGATTAATAAATATATATCGGATATTAAGTTTGGTTTTATTTAAAAATCTCGTTACACGAAAAAATTTTGTATTTAGGTATCATACCAATAGTTAAATGAACGGTTCCTGATAAAGGCACATTTAAGTCTTATAAAGTATTGGAAGAAAACATGTCAAAGATCTCCAGATCGTAGGTGCTAACATATTATAAAAGTAAAAACCATTATTCTTATCAGTGACGAAAGCACAATTAATATCGCTTAAATAAACTAAGTGCGTATCGTGCCAATATCCAGCATTCGAGGATCACGGGCTGATGATATGACGATGATGAACTAAAATTACTTTGAAGATATTTATCCAAAAGATAATTTTAAGCCACATAAAATTATGTATAGAATGGCTCTGCTTAGCCTCTAAATATGCAAATAAAAAAAATTTTTTTTCAAAATCAACTGATTTATTTCGCTTATATTTCTAAACAAGTACAACAATCACGTAAAGTTAAAATTAAACGAAACAAAAAAGCAACAAATTATCTTCTAGGAAAAAAAATATATACATTCAGCACGTGCTGATTGTAGCCACTGGCCCGCAGTTGGATATGTATTTTTGGGAACTGTAGTAACTGTCGGTGGTAAATGAAGCTCTATATATAATTAAATTGGACGAACCTGCCTGCCTCAAGTACACTCAAGATTGTAAAAAGGCACTTTTCGATAAGTGGAGTTGAGACAACAAGCGGTCAAACCCTACGTACACATGTAGTGTACAAAAGAACACAAAAATAATACTGACACATGAATAACCCTCGATAATTGAATTATGTATATAACACTTCTATACTAAACCCCAAAAAGCGGTTCGTGTAAATAAAACGTTTGTAGGAGACCCATCATGAAAGTGGTCTTTGCGAATCAACAACCGGTTATAAAATGACTGCAATAATAAAACTGATTTTTTATGTTAGCAAAGGGTTTTCATTTATAAAAAAGTAAGGAAAAGTTGTAAAAATGATCATATTCTAAATATGAAAAATAAAAAAACAATTTCAATCATATGCTAAATTAAACAAAATCAAATAGCTTGGCTCTCAATTAAATTTGACAACTGCGTTGTTGCGAAAAAAAACAATCACTCGAAAATATTGAAATATGTAACATCACAATTGATTTCATCATCTTTCAGCAAACTAATGTCACAGTGCTCGTTGGTGAGCGCCAGCATCGTCTTCAAAGCGCCCTCCAGCAGCTGTGCTTGTTCCAAACACTTCATTACAACTTGCCTGCAATTCATACACGATATCATCATCACCAGCGTGTCTCAGACCATTGCTGAACATATGCGCCTGATTTTGGCCCGTAATATTTCTGTTGGGCATGGGGTTGACAGAGACGAATAGACAATAATAACAATAAGATAAGTGTTGGTCAAGTTAAACTGCGTTAAATAGGAGAACTGTTCAGTTAAATGTAACAATGTTGGGCAAAGTGTCGTCAACTTTCATATAACGATATGGTCACCTGTATCTCGTCATTCTCTTATCCATTAAAACCTCCACTCCAGCGTTTATTATTACAGACTTGAGTTTCGTCTTTTCTGCTGCTTCCCTTTCAATTATTCTGCAATGGAGACAATAATATCGTGAAACAACATAGACCTAAAAATGGACAGCACCTATGGCAGACAGTTGATATACATAAATATGTGTCATAAATTTCTAAACTTGACTGCCTCCTTGGTCGAGTGATTGCAAAGCGCGACTGGTGATCGAGAGGTTTTGAGTTCCAATCCCGGGTTGGGTACTATTGGATTTTTCTAACCTAGATTTTTTAATAGTGACTCAGAGACTGGATCTATACCCGGTGTATAGAATAGGCTCACCACCTATTCCATTGTGGGACCTATAGGAAACTGGTGAAACGTGGGAATATACTACACATCTCTGCCTACCCCTTCGGGAATTACAGGCGTTAAATTACGTAATTTTGTAAATACAGACATAGACAATTTTACATCCATACACAGAACAAATACTCATACTCATCACTAAAACATTTGACATGATTGGGAATTGAACTCATAACCTGAAGATTTAACAGTTACTAACCATTGGCCTAACAAACCAGTTACTGCTGATAACAATGAACAATGACTATCCTGACGCAAGATAAGCTTTGGTTAGTTTTCGACTGACTCAGTCTTCAAGACCATCAAACATATTTATGTCTGAGGTTAAATCCCTGGCACGGATCACTTGAAATACTATAGGATTATAAAATAAAACATTGTTTCAAATAAATAATGAAGGAAAACAGAATGTGTAAACGGTTATTTATGTATTGTTCTCTTTCAGATTTCGTGCTACTTTTCCTTTGCAGAGGAAATCCACATCAAACAGGAGAACGGCAATTATAGCGTGATGTGGATGCTGAACACGATAATTATATTGACGACTCAGATTACTGAATAATGACTGAATGAATGAACTTATAGCGTGATGTGGATGCTGAACACGATAATTATATTGACGACTCAGATTACTGAATAATGACTGAATGAATGAA
>DWJK01001818.1:0-15991 GCA_018248815.1 Croniades pieria auraria
CGCACGCACGCACGCACGCACGCACGCACGCACTCACGCACGCACACACACACACACGTATATATATATATATACACACACACACACATATAAGTTATAATAATGTGAATTGCTAATGTTATATTAAGCTACTTTAAGGTATAGTTGCTACTTTAAGATGGAAACAATTCAACTGCTTTTTAGAAACATTTGTGGTGCTCTTAGTTAACTGTATTGTGCTTTAAAGACATTTTAATCACATCTAATCTCGTCCAAAACAATTTCCAAATATTTACGTTCATATTATCACGTCTCTTATTGAAGGAAGATGTATGTGGCATGTTGTTGCGCTCGCGGCAGATAAGGTAAATAAAGAGAAATGATTTATAGACAGGAGATACCGCGAAGCTGTTTGCCGCAATGATTGATCTGACACCGAGAATTGATTGTGTGCTCCGAGTCTCAAGAAATCGATAGAATATAATAAAGAAAACAATACGAGACTTTGATAACGGCAACCGCAAGTAATTCTCTTTTAATCTTTTATTTATTTTATTTTTTAATTCTATTCTCTTTTTTAATTCTCTTTTTCTCTTTTGTAATATGAAATGCACACGTGTTAAACGGTAGGTGAGAGCAGGCAGCTAAGTCATTTCTGTGATTAATTATCCATTTATTGTACATTTTTGTTTAACATAAATTTCGACAGCCGGCTTTGGAGAGCGCTCATGCGTTGTTGCGGGTCCACACTTACAGAGAGTTCATTTATATGTATAATAGGTTAAGTTATTCAATGAAAAATATTGTATCCAATGACCCATTGTATTAATTTATTGTGGAATGTTTGACTTATTTCCAATATCTGGTTTCATGCGTGCATTTATATATCATTGTTAGATGTCTATCGGTGATTAAAAACCATTACTTTTACAGCTACTAGTTCTCTTCCTTTTACTACCACCACTTCTGCTACTTATCAACCAATATTTCGTTACAACTAGCACCATGCGCAATTTTAACCAATAAAAAGCGGTTCGTTAGCGAGTTCCCAACGCTCACGTATACCACATAAACTTTCTCGTGGCCTTCGGGATAAAGCGAGAAAAATTCGGCTCACCGAATGTCGGTCGCAATCGCAACTTTCTTATTTCAATAAACTTTGAAAGGGTACAGAGTATATTAGATTTTCAGTTTTTGGATAACTAAAGCTGCGAATAAATAAAAATGTGCGTCAATCGGTTTAACGAAGAGTTCAGCTTTAATAATGGGACTAATATAAACATTTCCTTTTCCTTTCGGACGGGCCCTGAAGCTTTGAAGCCTTACCATGACGAACATCTAAATATTATGCCACGTACGAACGCTACGCTGAACGCCGGATCGTAGATTTGTGTATATAGTCCTTTTTACATAGAGATCGAATTTGCTGGTACATTCAGTGAATAAATATTGTTCCGACCTTCGATTCTGGTTATCAACTTTATTGCTTTACCTTTTAATATTTTCATTTCAGTATTTCAATAAGATAGGAATGTTTAATAACGTAACTAATATTAGTTATGAAAGTGACAGTTTTGTTCTTTTGTGATATATTAGGTCCTTACATATGAAATTAGCGTCTTATATGGAGAAAATGACACGGAAAAAAATATATGAAATAATATATTTAATCAATCGAAATATGTACCATTACTATCTATGCATTTTCGCCATTTCATAGGTAGTTCATAGATTCCTTTGCTGAAAAACTTGTGATAGCGAGAATCAACAAATTCTTTGGAGGCGGTTTGGACTGCCTCATCGGAGCTGAATTTTTTCCGTAGTAAGAAATTGTCCAAATGCTAATAAAAATTGTAATCTGTTGGAGCAAGGTCCGGGGAGTATGGTGGGTGTCGGAGACATTCCAACCGCAGCTCCTCAAATTTAGCAATCGTCTGTCTTGAAGTACGGGGTCTAGCGTTGTCGTGAAGCAGCAGTGGGCTGGAGCAATTGACCAGTTTCGGTTGTTTAACGGCTAGCTTTTTCATCATGATTTCCAATTGTTGACAGTACACTTCTGCAGTAATGGTCTGGTCAGATCTTAAGAAGCTGTAGTGTATGACACCAGCCCTAGACCACCAAACGCTCAACAGTAACTTTTTCTGAGTCAACTTTCGCTTGGAACAGGATTTGGCCGGTTCGCCCGGATTCAATCATTGTGATGAGCGTTTCCGATTGTCATACAGCATCCACTTTTCAATAAAAGTACGACACTATTCAAAATTACCTCGTTATTCTGACGGTTGAGTAACGTGACGCAGCACTCAACACGTGTTTGTTGGCGTGCGTCACTTAATTCATGTGGTGCCCATTTATCGAGCTTTTTCACTTTTCCAATTTGTTTTACATGAATTAAAATTGTTTTGTCACTCACACCGAAGCTTGCCGCTAGCTCTGAAGTGGTTTGGGATGGATCCGCTTCCACGATCACCTTTAACTCATCATTGTCAACAAGGATCTCCGGCCGACCACGGGGTTCGTTCTGAAGGTCAAAATTTCCAGAACAAAAACGTTGGAACCAAAAGCGTACCGTGCTTTCTTTTACAGTAGCTGCCCCACCACGTCATTAATGCTTCGAGCTGTTTCTGCAGCGTTGGTGTCGCGTTTGAACTCATATTCGTAAATAATGCGATATTTCAAGTTTTCCATCTTGTGAACAGACTGAAGTCAAAGAAAATTTAAATGGCGGAAAAACAAATGAATCACGAAATTCAAAACGGAAATACACGAGTCTAGATTTGAAACGTAGTTGAAGTTGGAATTGCAAACCAAACTAAATATTTGAGGTGAAAGTGGCCAGTTCATCAAACGCTAATTTTATATGTAATAACCTAATATTAGATTTGACAATTGAAAAAACAACAGAACTCATTATTAACAATTTTAAGTTACAGTTATATAACAGCAGGTTCAATTTTAATATCCACTCTTCCAGGTATATATTGAAATGTAGTCAGGAAGCTATCTTTCCCTGCGCGCTCTGACGGCAAAATCTAATCTTGTAATAATTTTGCTTTGCTATTGAGGGAAACACGCCGGCGCTTTTAAAAACTAGCAACCTACTGCGCTTGTGATGCCTTACAATATTAAGTAAATTTAAAGTATAGATGTTATTTTTTGTACCATTAGTTTTAATGTTTTTCACCAAACATTTCTCTAGATTCAAAAAAAAAAGTCCACTAAGTACTGCTTATTATATCTATTGTAACGTAATAACACCCGCTAATATATAAATTGTATATTCGTTTATGTATAATACAGATAATGTTAACAAAACCTTAACTATAGAATTTCGGTATACGTCGAACCGTGATACCGGAATAATGATGCCGATATTACGACCAAAATGGATCGGAGCGTGCTGCTGTGCTCGTAATGAACTCTATACATTCTTATATTGCAATATTTTCTTCGATAGCTTTAAACTGAAACGAATAGTCCAATAATATTCTATTGTTGTGGGTATCATAATACAAGCTTTAGCACAGAAAATCGATGCTGTCCGCAAGTTATACTGAGTAGCAATAAACATTCATTGTTTTCCGCGTCCATCGCAGCGGCATTACCAGACACTTAATGGAAAGTTTACGCACGAACAACACGATCCATGGCTTGCGAGATATGGGGCAGTAAAAGATACGAGCTAACTCGGGAATTGGGATCATATCCAAGGGGGCTTTGCCAAATCTGCCGCGGAATTATTCATGGTGCCGCATCTACTCGATCTAGGGCGAGAGACAAACGGACGCTTAGGCCTCACAATAACGGCACGCGCTGCCCAACAATGCTGGCTCTGTTAACGAAATTAATCATTGAACGAAATTTGATAGGTTCTTGATCGTTACATTGGGCTACTTGGATTTTCCGTTTTACATTTACCTTTTCGCCTTCACAAGCTGTGTAAGGCGTTGAATACGGAAGCTTTAGATTTGATATACGCATTCATATATTGGAACTTTATTTTCGTAATACTTAACTATAGTTTATAGTCCATTCTTCGGTATCGTTACATTAAAAACGTGAAAGACCTACGTATCTTTGGTATGTCTAAAATTGAGTATTCAAAGAAATACTTTTTTTTATTATGTCCCCGTTATTTTTATAATGCCTTAGTAATTTGCGATTGTAATTCAAATCTGGAACGGGAACGTGACAGAACGCCTTGTACTTTAATTACCAAATATACATCTTTGGAACAAAATACAAAACCAAAACACGTTTTTACGTACCAATGTGTGCGTGAATGCAGACTATTGTAAATGCAGAGTTCTTCATGTGTTATTTTTAGAATATAACCGTTATATAAAACGGATCTCGAATTGATCGCTTCTCTAGCGATAAGATCGCCTTTTGTTTACGTAGTATCCAAGAATCACGATTATTAGTACATATAATAGATATAACCATTTCCCAACTTTGGACACTAAGAAGAGTTGACTGAGACTTCGGTCACAAAAATTTGATGGCATTATAACGCCTATATAATTGTTACCGACAGTAGATTGTGAGTCTTGAACAGTAGAGTCTCTTCATATCAAACTGCTACTATTTGCCTTCGTGGATAAACGGAGAACCCAGTAACACAGGCTAACCAACCCAATATAAGGGTGACTGTAACTATTTGTTACTAAAAAAGTCAAAACGTAACACATTAGCAAACATCTCGGCTGCAATCCCCGAAGTTATGATTAAATTCATTGTTTGTTACTATTTTTAAACACCAAATTAATAAATAAACAAAAATTATATTTAGGATCAAGCAAGAAAACTTGATTGGTATTTGCCATATATATAAGTGAACTGCAAATAACACTGGAACTAACGTCCTTCAGTTTGGTAAATGAAGTATGTTTCACTATAATCCATTTCACATTCCTTTACTCTGATTCTATTTATTATTGACGACTCAATCTTGGCCACGCATAATTCTCAACAAGTGCGTTCTACAGAATATTAGGCTGAAGTTATGATCATTTGAAATCCATTTATGCGCCGATTGTAGCCAAACTGAGTATCTTTCTTCCGTTTAGGAAACGTTCTACTCCATAAATCAGGCGGTACAACCCTTTGAATTTCGCTGGACCGAATAACTCCATCATAACGATATTATACCCGTACACAGTAAGACATCAATAATCATAAGTATGATTTGCAGCCTCATAACTATCGGTTTTGAATATCAATTGTCCGATATATGCTTTTACATTGAATCAATTCTTAAATCTACTTTCAAGTAATTCCTGATATGGATTATTAAATTCTGAATGTATAAAGAGAGTTAAAAACAGGTTAGTGTTAAATTGATAGTCTAGTGGTTAAGAATTCAGCCTTTCACTCCGGGGGTTCTGGGTTCAAATCCATGCCACGCACCTCTTTACAAAAGTGCGTTTTAAGTTCAAATATCACTTGCTAACGGTGAAGGAAAACATCGTGAGGAAACCTGCACAACTTTACTCATAAAAAAAAATTCTAAGGTGTGTTAAGTTTGCCAAGCCGCATTTGGCCAGCGTAGCAAACTATGGCCTTAAGCCTCTCAATATGAGAGGAGACCCATATTCCAACAGTGATATTTGGGTCAATTTTTTATTTTAGTGTTAAATACGATACCGAGAACAGTTATAAGGACACTTAGGCCGCCGATTCTGTATTTCTATTGCCGGGGAGTTGTGATCGGCGCTTTTTGGATACAAAACATCAGATACGGAGACATTTACAGACGAAAGATTGTTTTTGGGTACATAATCATATTACATAACTATGTTACATGTTGCACATAATCACTTGCTATTTCTTTTAAAACATACAGTATTAAACTCTCTTGAATATTCAGAGGTGTATTTTAAAATGCATGACAATTATTTCAATAAGATATGTTCTAAGATTTGAAGCGTACAGTAATCATAATGAATAAAATAAATCAACGAATGCAATATCGCGGACTGCGTTCAAATCGAAATCGAGACAAATAGCGTAATATAATCACAAAACAGCGGACAAATTATATTTCATTCGCAAAGGAAAGCATCCATTTTATATTACGTTAATGACGGGAAACAATGAACGAAACTCGCGCCCTAAGGAGTTCGCTTGTTTACACTGAAAATTAGATTTAATAATTTTCCTCAATCTCGACCCGAAGCCGGCGCGAAACTCAACTCGCAGGAATATGTCAAGACGAATAAACGACATTCAAGTAATTTATTACTGTCTCCTCATTTTATTATCATGACAATAGTAATAAAACATGACCTGGGTATATACTGGCTACGGAGGAGTTAAAGGTTACCGAAGTTAATGTATGAAGATGAAGTTTAAGATGATAGAGATACTTCACACTCGGTGCTCTTCGGTCCGGGAGGGTTCTGGTGTGACTATATGATAATAGCAAAAATATTGCAGTTGTGACATTTCGATGGACGATACAGGTAGAGTGAACAACTTATATGGACGAATAGTCGAAAAAGTATCGAGCCATTAGCACTTGATAACAGTTCATAAAATCACCACAATGGTGTTCATGAGCAAAAATGCTATTGTGAATTTAGCAGATGCAGACGAAGTGAAGTGTGCTGAATAGAAAAAAAATCAAAATCAATATTTTTGGTGACTACAGTAATCAATGCAACCGTAGTTCACTAAACGTAGTCAATTACATAATCCAAAACAATTTAGTAAATCCTATTGTCCTATCCCACTCCAATAATTTTTGGCGCTTTTTTATAATTTACCTTCTTGCGACAGTAGCGCCACCCTAATTTAACGCATTCTGACAAACACTTTTAGATACACGGAGATAGTTATCCTTATCTCCACTCTCCATGAACACAACACAAGACATACACCATATGAATTCTGGTTGGGTACGAATAGACTTCATACGACTTAGATAACATTGTTGGAAAATTCTAAAGTGTATAGATTTCAATGTGGTGTTAATGAATTTTTTTTTACATTAGCAAATTATGTATTCTAGAAATTGGTTTTTATAATCAAAAAAATATGTGCATGTTCTTCAATTGTTGTATTAATTCTATTGTTTGTTTTCAAATTTTCTTGTTCTGTTTTTTTTAATATTTCCTCAAATTATGACATCGACATGAAAAAGGTTTTATTATCAAATCAGGCAGTGCTATGTAACAGATATCTTATATGATCTATTTTATAGTTACATGTGTATATTGACTCCACATAATAGACTAAGAGATGGAAACTAGTAATCACCCCAGCCTGGCTGTATCACGAAAAACCCTTTGCAAAAATTACATTACCTACTGTCAGTTATGTCAACCTGACATTTCCAACCCCCACAAAACTTAAAGTGCATTATCGTGCGTACGTGCATTTATCTATATGTGCTTTAATTCAAAATAGGAAATTCCTAAGACATGACATATTAGAACGTCAAAAGTTTCACAAAACGTACCGAACGTATCACAACTCTTGCCAAACTTTTCTATCGATATGTAAATATACACAACAAGGAATTAACGGCATTTTTTTCTACAAATTTGCTCTACACTGATGTGTCTGAGTCGTTCGGGAACAGGCGTAATGTTATGTTACGTTGTAATAAAAATAGTAATTATAATTTAATATATCTTTCTCCGCGGTCTTTACATATGTAAAAAACTAGAAATACTTAGATAAACGAGTCAACTAAAGATATACCATAAATTGTATCAGTGTTTCTACAGTCTGGTGCGACGCTATGTAAATTGTCATTAGCCATTTCTATGTAACCAAGATACAGTGTACGGGTGCGGGATGAAAGATGTGCTTTGAATATTATTATTTTTTAAATTTCAAGTGTCGCCAAGCACGTATTGCCTCTTGAAGACAGTTTGGCGGGGAAAGTTCAGTAAAGTGGTATCACGAATTGGCAGTTAACCGACAATAGCCGCCCAAAATGAAAGACCCCGACGAATAATGACCGTTCATACAAACTTAAGCAAACTAAAACGCGTGACGTGAATCCATTCCAACTTTTATTAACCTCCATAATAATAACGAAAAATATCCTTCTCGGAACTCAAAACGAGCAATCGTTACTTTTTCTTGGTCAGATATCATAATTTATTTACGAAAACATTTGATGTAATAATTACATTTAATTTTAATATGTAATAATTACGCAGTGATAGCCTAGTGGTTTAGAATTCAGCATTTCACTCCGGTGGTCCTGGGTTCAAAGCCATGGTACGCACCTATTAAAAAAAAATGTGCGTTTTACGATTTAGTATCACTTGCTAAAAATGACTGAAAACCTGCACACCTTCGAGTTTATAAAAAAAAAATTCTCTAATGTGTGTGGAGTCTGCCAACACGCATTTGTCCAGCGTAACAGACCATGGCCTTAAACATTTCATTATGAATGAACGCGTGTTCCACTAGTGGAATGATAAAAGGGTCGAAACGTAATAATAATACTAAATAAATATTATAGTTTTTCTAATATGAAATTCCCTGTAGTAGCACACATCCACAAATCTAGACTAATCGATTTTATTTGTGCCCGATGTATGGCAATAATCCCACCCTACTCCATAGGACGTGTGTCATAACTCATAAAACGTAGGAGTACTGCACTTCACAGTCTATCCCTTTGGAAAAAACCGGGGATGACGTTATGTTATGTTAACATTTAATAAAAGCATGACTGCTCATTTTATAAGATTTATGGTAAGTGTCGTAGCAAGAAATATAAATATATACCTTTTTACCAATTTCGTAATAGGTTTATATGCCAAAGCATTTTCCTATAACCGTTTAGTCCTAAGGCTGTGTCTATTGTGACCTTTGTCAGATTAATGATTAGCACTCCAATAGTTATTGTGATCGATCGTTGGAACAGATAACATTACTTGATTGTAATGTTGCTTCTTACAGGTTTAGTTGTTGTAATAGGGTTATTGAATTTACTAACTGGTAAGTTATTGTATTTCATATTATTTTTTAAATAGGCGACCGCCTCGTTAGTTGAGCGGTTGCACGCGCCGCTGCCTCGTTAGTTGAACGGTTGCACGTGCAGTTGCTGTCTGAAAGGTCCTGGGTTCGATCCCCGGGTCGGGTACTATGTGTATTAGGTTTGGACATCGTGTGACGTAAATGTAAGTGCTGCAACATAGAAGTGTACGGCTCTGTGTGAGACAATACTTTTATTTTTATTATTATATTCTTACATATTTTCACGCCTGGTCCGTTACAGAATTAGCAAAGAGCACCGAGTCCCAAAACATCTCTACCCCTAGAAATCTGGCCTGTTTCTTCTACATTCATGACTCTCTTCAAACATGTACACGGATTTCGGAGTATAAAACGAGAAATTGTCTACTCATTTAAGTAACGCCCTCTTGTGTTTCTTCGACGCACTATTTATTGTCAGGAATGCTTGGAAGGCTCCTGTTTTGTCACACGCACTTTAATGTAGGAGCTTTCCAACAGATGTCCTTCTCTATCTGCTTATAATATTTCGTTTAAAATAAAATTCGTAATAATATCTTCAGTACATTTCGAGTTAATAAATACTCACGCAAACAGCACCTACAAGTAACAATCAGTATTAAATTTTACAACTTACTTTCTCTCTTTCTAAGGTTGGTCCCTCATTTCTGAGGATCGTGATCCCGCTTAATACCAGCCAGTAGCATTTTCCAGGAGGAGCGATTTTCAGCTAGGTGTACTGCCATGCTCACCGGCATATTAAAGTTTTTACTTATTTTAGTCTTACCAGCGATTCGGGCAACGTCCTCTTGACCGCTTGCCATCGACCTTGGCGGTGAGTACCAGCCTCTCCAAACTAACTTACATCATAAATATATTTGTAACATTACTGTTCTTACACATTTTATAACGCTTTAATTTCTTTTTATTACATCTCAGCTACTTAAATATTCACTCATGATCAACCCATGGTAACATGAATTTCAAGTATAGCCGAATAAAGAAATATGTATTAATTTAAGATATTGTCAAAACAGTACAAAATATTTCAAATATGAAGACCGACGGAGACTATTCAAGCGCCCGACCATTAGGAACGTCGAGAACACTAAGAAGAAAATTAAATATGAATAAGATGTTTAATATTAATGTATTATGAAAATAAACAAAGCACCTTAATAAAGTTAAGATTTTGTGACAATACATTTTCTGCCCACATAAAAGTAATGATAGAGGGTAAGTATATGCCCACGTGCATAGCCAAGGCATTTGCTAAAAAGCTTAGTTAAAGGATAAGAGACATGACTTAAAACCCTTCAGTTCAAATGTTTTTTTATTTTTTTCCTAAAATAAAGAAATAAACATTAAATGTATACTATGCGTATGATATGACGTTTAGCGTTTTGCACATTATTTGACCACACTTATAGACGCTTCTAGTGTTACTTTGATCTTAAGGGTCGCTTCAGTTGCGCATGCGCAAACAAAGAGCAATTCATACTTCACCATGTGTCGCAACACTCTTACTAATAGTAATATATTTCAGCATACTATAAAATGTCTGCATATAAAGGGAATTAAAAACTAGTTATGTCTTGCTATTTAACGTGTTATATGTAAAAACGACCAGCCGTACCTACGTACTCAAATAATTTGCAACAGATACAAAAAAATGCCCAATTTTAAATCAAAATGTTACATCAGATACCAGTGCAACTTAGTGCGTGATTGACAAAAGTGAGAACTACAATTGTAAGCTCTCATCCTACTTAATTGATAACTTTGTTCTCTACATTATAAAAAACAATTAAAACGTGTCGAACCGTAGTGTAATGAAACTAGCTGTCCTATTTCTGTAGATGTGTACTAGATGGCGCTCTTCTTGACAGGAACGTCAAATATTGGTATCAGATTTTATTTTTTGGTTTTGTTGATATTTTTTAGCCTAATTCTTAATATATAATATTAATACTCTCACGAAAAACATTACGTGATTGTGCAACACTCAGCATTATACAGAAATCACCCTATCAACGTTTGTCTGATTCGTAGCAAAAATCAAACGAGGCGCTATTTCATTGTAGGAATTCCTGTCATCACAGTAAGGGGGTTTGTCGGAGCTGCTCTGAATTCGCCCTTCGAGGGTGCACAATGTTGATCGCCTAGGTGTGTTCGCCACGCCCAAGGTATTCGTGATTCATCTAACTTTGAATCGGTGTATTATGTTCACTGCGTAAATATTGTACTATGCTGATGAGGGGTCGTGACTAACCTTCAGTTACGCAACGAGTACATGTACCACGTACGTAAGCATATGAAACCCACTGATGAAGATTCTGTGACTCCTTTCATCATTTAGTTTTAACAACACCCTGCTAGATGTAGGTCTCCCCTGAGGGGTTTTCGCACATAATTTCCATGCCCGAGCATGCGTCTTATTGCTACATCAATGACTGATATTTATAGAATGCTCTGAAAATAGAAATGTATTAAATGTTCATGTTTTTTATTTTTTCCCAAACCTCCAAATCAAATACTAGCTTAGATCTTGCCAAATGTATTGTTATTAAACAGATATTATCAAACATAATTTTTCCGAAAGCAAAACGTTCCACCTTAAATTACTTTGAATTGATAAAATTTAAATCTTCCTTAAGCAGTTTTATTTGAAAGAACTACAAGGAGATATAATAACGGTGCCAGTGAAAATAAAAAAAGCAGGCAACAATATGAACCAGACCCTAAAACAGCATTTGAACTTCGTTACAACAAAACACAATATTTTTATTTATGACCTAAGCCAATACATGCCCGCTCTAAGTCTAGTATAGTCTGGAATACCTTCTGTTGGTCCGACAGCGGCAACAGCTGGGCATCTGTCGTACAAGTATCCACTCACAACTTGCCTTAAAGCTTTCTCATTAACTTTTGACAACGCGCAATATATTTCCGGTAAACTTGTTCTCTCACATTTGTAAAATATTTGTGTACCCATATCATGACAGGACTTTACTGAGCCTTCAATACTTTTTGCAACTTCCAACTTCATCTCATTTACACCTCTTTCTACGTCATTTAACAAAGTCGTTTTGCAAAGATGCATCCATCTATTTTGCACATTTTCTATCATATCTTGAATTGACATTAATTCTGCTACCATATATATACCCCAAAGACCCACATCTCCATATGGAATGTAGAACGATTCAAAGTGGTCACATAGATCAGACGTAGCTGCGGCTTTAGCTAATACAGACGCATGCCTATTAGTGCCGCCTTGGGTTTTACTCCAGGAACCAATAATATAAGATGCTAAGAGCATAATTAAATAATCAGCGCTTCTATATCCAGGCGCTTCTACTGCGATGGCGACGTGTACAAATGGCATTGAATCATCTCGATACGCTACCTGCGATCCGGTGAACCGTTGAGACGGGCAGTAATGCGCAACAGAACTTGGTTTAATATGACCAAAACACGTCTCAGCACTGCTTACCATATTGTCATGGTTTACTGCACCCGAAGTGGCCAATACAAATCTGGCAGGATAGTAAAATTGTTGCATGTAGCCTTTTATAACGTGTTTATTAAATGTTTTTATGTTTTTGGAAGGTCCCATCAGGCGTCGACCCAATGGTGTGCCTTGGAAGGCAGTCTCGTGCAGAAAATCGGACACGGTTACTTTAGGATTTATATCAGTTTCAAGAGACTCCAATTCAAGCATTGACTTTGCTTTTTGTATTGCATCCTGTGACAATTCAAGTTCGATAACAATTTTTGACAATATAGAAACCATATCGGACACATTAGCTGCTAGGCACTTAGCTGAAAATACTTGAAATTCTCTGGTTGTCTTAACTGTCATTTCAGCCCCAATGTCAGCGAGATTTTCCTCCAACTTTTCTTGGTCCATTGTCCGAAAGCCTCGATACGCCATATATTCAATAAAATGTGTAATCCCATAATTATTAGGTTGCTCATAAACCGGTCCAACTGCCACAAATAGAGAAACACATGCTACTGGAGAATTAGATTCCTCTGTAACCACTCTCATTCCATTGGACAAAATGTTAATTTTAGTGCACGGGACAGTGGGCGCACCGGAGCCGAAATCAAACAAAGAATACGAACGGTTGCACATTTCTACCATTCTCGTCATCAATCCAGAAAACCTAAATCGATGCATCGTTGTAAAATAGTAACATTTAATATTTAACCGGATATTCTATTATATTCTAAAAAAAGTACTTGTCAATAAATGACACAAAAAATTATTTCAGAACTAATATTGCTTTACGTCAAATTTTTGACACCTTTTTACAATATGACTGTCGATTGCTATTAGAAAACCATATTTGTACACATTGACCGGTTTTTATGTCGTCGTTTATCGTTTTATATACAAATATTTGATATACTAATTTATGTACAACCATTACACATTTTTTTAACATTTACTACGTCTGTTTTGATGTGAAAATGATAGTAAAAAAGCAGGCAGGTGTACCTACAGATAACCGCTTACGTGCATAAAAAATTGCATCCAAACTATGAAAGAAGTATAGGAAACCTATTTAATTAACATATAAACATGGTATGGTGCATACGAGTGAAAATTCTATTACTGACATTTGACGTGTGACGGATTAACATAACAAACAATTGGTTGCATAGTTGTTAAAAAAAGGCACTTTAAAAGTCCTACATAACCATGATCCGGCGTATTACGGCATTATCGTCGTTTTACAATCCTTTGAAACAGTTAATACGATACAAATGTTTTCCGGTAAATTTCACAAATTATCTTGAAAGTCTTCCAACCGTCCAATTTAGTAAGCTATCTAATGGTTTCAATATTGCTACAGAAGAAAGAGAAAGTTACAATGCCTGCATTGGTTTTTTTTCCGACTCAGGATCAAGGTATGAGAATCCAAACGAAAATGGGATATCACATTTCTTTGAACACATCGCATTTAAAGGTACTGGATCAAAAAGTAAAACTGTTATTGAAGATCGAATGTCCCAGACTGGAGCTAGGTTCAAATGCTATACCACTCGAGAAATGGTTGGATATTATGCAGAATGTTTGAGTGAAGACGTACCATGTGTCTTTGAGATATTAACAGACTGTTTATTTAAAAACGCTTTTTCACCCGCAGAAATTGAATTACAAAAAAATATTGTATATCTAGAAATGCAACAGCATGACAGAAGTAGCAAAGACTTTCTAGATGATTATTTGCATTCTGCGGCTTTCCAAGGTACACCGTTGGCTCAATCTGTTATGGGACCAACGTGCAATCTTTACAAATTTAACCGAGAGACAATATTTTCTTATCGTGCAAAAACTTCGGATCCAAGTAGAATTGTGTTAGTAGGCGTTGGTGGTATAAAGCATGAACAAATGCTGCAATTGGCTAGTAAATCCTTAGATAAACTGTCGGGTGGAAAATGTTGTGAACAATACCCTTATCGATACACTGGTTCAGAAATTCGGTATAGAGATGATTCGATTCCAGTAGCACATTTGGCCATGGCGGTAGAAGCACCTCCCTTTTCTAGCGCAGACAATATTATAATGAGCCTGGCAGCCACAATTGTTGGGGGATGGGACAAGTCTCAAATAGCCGGGTTGGACCTTGGTTCTCGAGTCGCCCGCAGCGCTTCCACGTCCCAATTATGCGAATCATACAAAGCTTTTAATCTAGCCTATAAAGACACCGGTCTTTGGGGAGTACAATTTATATCCCCGAAGCTCGTAATAGATGGCATGATTGCGGTAATACAGGACGAATGGATGAGACTATGTACCGTTATTACAGACGGAGAAGTTCAGAGAGCGAAACAAGAATTAAAAACTAGAATTCTTACGAGTAGTGAAAGTTCTGTCAAAACATGTATGGCTATCGGGCGTTGGATACTGTATAATAAGTGTAAAACTTCACTTTATGAAAGATTATGTGCGGTAGATGCAATAAAAACAAAACATGTAAAAGAAACTTGTTTTAAATATATCTACGACAAATGTCCAGTAATGGCCGCTATTGGTGCTACTGAAAATGTGCCAGATTACACGAGACTAAGAGCAGGGATGTACTGGTTGAGATATTAAGATACCTTTCCAAGAGTTTAATATTAATTCAGAAAAAAACATTTGATTATTACTTTCATTTGATAATGTCGACTATAATATAAAAAATCTTATGAAAACAACAATTTCATTCATTTATTCGTAATAACCACATAGTACTTAATTGCATCTCATTTACACGTTCTGTGTAACAGTAACATTGGTTGATTTCCTAATCTAGTTATACTATTATCGAAGTTAGATCTGTAGGATTAAACAGTCAAAAAGTTAAGGCAAAAAAAGTCAAAAAGCTGTGCTAATTGAACAGTACGAGGTGATCGAGTAACGTGAAGCAATAGCTTTGCTTAAGATCCGAGATGAAAAATTGCCCAAAATTTAAGCAGAACGGTACCAGCCACAGCTTGGTCCATTATTGTTGAAGCTATGCATTAGTAGTCTTTTCCTTAGTTTTTTAAAGGCTTTCCTGTTTAATCAAAAGAAAATTACATACCATCGTCTAAGCAATCTACTTGAGAAACATTTAAACATAAATTCTATAATCAGATAATTGCTATAAACAGGGAAATACTGTAAACTTAAATTTGATTCTCGGTTCTCGCACAGCAAATCAGCAAAGGATTTCATGAGTTCATTAGCGTTTATAGAAAAAATACATAAGTATTCGTAAGTTATGTATCAAAATGAACGTGAACCTAATTACCTGCAAGTTTTCTTATATATATTGACGACTACCCTATTAATTGAAATATTACCAAGTCGTAGTGTTAACACTGCCTGATAATATTATTAAAAGACTTAAAGACTAACAGATAAAGGTATATTCACAGAAAAGGTTTCAGAAATAAAAACAACAACAGACATATTTATAATTTATTACCTGATATAGACCTAATACAAAAATATAAAAAGATTTGAGTAATCCTTACACAGCTTGGCGTTTAT
>DWJK01001819.1:0-15990 GCA_018248815.1 Croniades pieria auraria
GTCGTCACTCGCCGACCATCGATGCTAGAAGGCATCGTCCAACCCCTCCAGCTCCCGCGGGAGCGGACGGCTGTCAGACGGACGAGCGTGCAAGAACCCAAAGCCCCTGAGGTGGCCATGAGGCTCGTTGTCGGCTCGGTCGTACATACGCCGCGCCAACCGGGCTACAAACTCATCCAGGGGCTCTACTTTTAGATCGCACTTCGCATCTAGTCAACATGACAGGCTGGCCTATATTCTTTTCATCCTGATAGGAGAACCGTTTCGAACTGTGGAACGATAAATGGGTCAGTGATAATGATGATGATGACTATTTTGCGCATACTGAAATCAACAGAAAGAATAATACGATATAGTAATATCCGACTAGCTTATATCGTACGCGTCTCGTGGCGTTATAAAGGTGCGTTACACTGTACGGTATATCGCACTTACGTAATCGCCACCTGAACGCGGCCTCGCGACGCTGCGTACGCGATATGATAATCATAGTGTTGCAACACCACGCTCTTCCCTTTGACGAAGTTCGCTTTGACGTGTCGGTCCTATATTTTGCAATCGTGGCTAGTAGTGCTAAATTTGAGATATTTCCACCGAACAATAGTAGGAACGTTCTAGAAGGAAGATTTAATAACTGCATGCTAAGTACCATCGAAAATTCTTGCGCGAAAATTTGTGTGTTGTTTACTTAAAATGCTTAATTTCCGTTTCCCGTTAACGATATTCAAGTTGTTTATCAATATTATTTATATTCCCATATTATTTGCCACAAACATCGCTGTTCGGATCAACCCGTTCCATATCGTATAGAATGCAATTGTTGAATAAGTTTTCCGATTTGAAAGTTATATTTCTGATTATATTACTACTTGAGCTGAAAGAATTGATTTTAATTATATTTATAGTTATTTGAATTAGTTAGTATTATAGTTATTTGATCACTTTCGTGTCAATGGTTAAATTTAACGTTTATTTTACATTTCCAAGGTTTTCGATACATTTTACGGTGTAGGCTACCCTTACAGGCGTGATGTACTCCTTGTACATTTGTCCATATTTCAGTTGCAGAGTCTGTTGTCTGTTGTTTCAGAGTCTGTTGACTCTCCCCTCGGTTAATATTTGGCCTATTATTTCAAGATATTACGTAACGTACCTATTAAGTAATGTAAATATGATTTGTTACATTTTTTGTTTGGAACAGCGTCAAATATAAATGGTTGTCTCGCTCACTCGGCCGAGTCATTGACCAGTTGATTGGCGGCGACGTCGTCCTTATTCGCTCTCTTGTGTCTCAGTTAAGGTTTGACCTAGTCGGAATCAGATAGATTATTTGAATACTAGACTCTTGCTGCTTCAGCAGTGGACAAAGAACTATCGTATTCATTGTTATCTTTAAACGTCTCATTATTTTTAACTACACATTCCATACGGTCTATCCTTCTCATTCTGCAAAGAAACCAGTGTCCAACATTAGAACGATACAAGGTTTTATGGTATCGATGATGATAATTACATATTTCATATCTTGCAGTATACGACCACGACCGATAGGAATAAGGAACTACTGTGTCATCAGTCCATTACTAGAACATTATGTCTAGCTTTGCATAAAAATTTAACATGAGATCTGTTTGAAGCATTTGACGAAATTTTATACTGGTTAAGGTTTATAATGCAATTTTAAATCTTTTACATCCTATAAATGAACAACTGTAAATAAATACTCGTGGATAAAGCTGCATTTAATTAACAATAATCCACCAATTCGTGTGCGAAGATGCGCCTATATCCTCACGTGTTATGCACCGCCCACCCTCCCCCAGAAGGCACATGAAGAAGTCACGGTTGTCGAGTCAATAACCCTAAAGGTAATCGGCTTCGGGACAACACACTTTGATAGTTGTGTCACTTTGCGCTTGTGTCTTTTATAATAAAGGAGGGGAAGTATTGCTTGAAACTGTACATACAGTGTATTCAGTTATATTTGCAATAATAAGCTCTAGCTTTATTTAATGACAAATCTAATAAAATAATAAAAACTGGTGTTAGTGTGAAGACCGTGAAGGGTAGAAGCGAGTGATTAATGCAGAAGAACGTCACGTCTGCAAAGAAAGACATACATATTTGGCACTCTGTGTTGTCCGCCTATCCGTAAGGAACTTGATGCAACAGGATAATAACAATAATAACAGCAATGCATATCCGCAGAGTAATATCTGATGGAAAGCACTCATTGAAAATACCAATAACCCGTTGAAACCGTTTTCCTTTGTCAATTCTTCTTATAGGTATAACTGAATGTAATCGTGCGTCATCAGCTCACCACTGAACATACGTTGCAGAAAACGTAAAATGGCCGCGGTACCAACAAATCGGTTGCTCACAGTATTGAATAATAGAATATCTCGCGTTTATTAAGAGAATGATAAATGTAGAAAAGCACGCCAGGTCTATAAGGATAGAGATATTTTGTGCTCGGTGCTGTCTGTCTACCTCGTAAGGGACCTGGCGTGACTATTATAATAATAATATATAATGATACCGCATTTTTACATGTTGACGGATTATGTTGAGAACGTTGTTCGCGTGAGCCGCTCGGTGAGATCATGCAACTATAGCGAGATGGATGGATACCTTTGTATAACTCGCGGATATTAACTAGTCACAGAGCGGTAAGCATTATTAGGCAGAGTCAGGAGGCGGCAGGGTAAGTGCATTCCTTGCAAATGCCAAGTTGATTTCTGCGTATAATACAGCATTGTTGCTTTCGCATTGTATGCAAATCGAAATTAACATACTCGTCACAGTTTCGTGTGCCGAACTAACATTAAAATCCTACTGGTATTATGGTTTCTCTATTAAAGCAGCGTATGGTACCGGTATAAGTTTTTAACACTCTTCTTATTGATAATGGTAATATCATAAGATGAATCATACCCGGTCATCTGATTCCAAATTTGGTTTAGCCAGTATTCAGATACCTCATAAATACATACTTATATATAGACATTTTTAGAAAAAATTACTCTTTTTCGTAATACCATTATTTTTCTTAAGTGAAAATCGAAGCAACAACAACTCCAACTCGGCTATCTCTATATACAGCAACAGACCCTGACAAATAGGTAAATATATCAAACCTGCGTAAAATCGATCCATATGGACAATTTCAATATAGGCACATTTGCCAATATGATACACACCATGATTGAATCATTTAATATTAGGTACACGTTGAAAACTCATGGTGCAGAATTCCAAAGACGCCATACAAGGATGTTCATACCACAGCTCACACGCAAATAGCAAAAAATGGCATTTAACTCACTCGTGATAATTATTCCTTTACATATCATGTATACGAGTATTTTGTTATTCTTGTAACAATAATTAACACTAAGTACAGTCTTCGCCAACCCATTTATCGCTCCACTGTTGTAGACGGTTCTCCTCTCAGAAGGAGAAGGGTTAAGAGCCTAACTACCGTAGTTTATTGACAACTTATACTGACACTAACCGTCCGATCCCGAACCTGTCCGAGATCGATTGCAGATGATTTACATTACTTATGACTGACTCCAGATCGTATGCTGCTCTCTTCACACAGGGAGATCGTTATTTGATCACTACACAATTGATACGGGAACAAGTTTTATCTATTTATATAGATAAAATTACTTTGTTTTTGTAAAAACTTGACTTGTTGCTCAATGAGGTGTGTCGGTCCATGTCGCTTTGTCGTTGGACCGAGGAGTGCTTGTTGGTTTTGTTTATCTGTTTGTTTTAAATGATACGACATCAACGTTTTAGCCTAACGTTCAAATTATAGCCTGGTCCTAGTTGAGAGTGATTTGCTTTTATAGATGCATAAAACGCTAGCGAATGAAAAAGTTACAACGCACGCAATTAATTAAATCATCATCATCATTATTATTATTATCATTATCATTACTATCGTTGTTGTCATTATCCTGATCTGGTGCCCTCTGTCTACTAACCACGATGATACCTGGCGTTGCGATATAATAATAACACAATAAGAAGACACTCTTATCATTATTAATACATTTCTTCATACGTTTAGCATGTTTTAAATTTGAAATAGCTGAGCTGAACTTGTGAAGACATTGCCACTTGTGACGACATTGCCTTTATCTCGGGACATTCCCAAGCGCGAACGTCTCGTATCTTTAATCGCATTTTAACTCTCTAAATATATCTCGAGACGCATTCAAAAATTCACATTTATTGCAGTACGTTATTGCTCTGCTGTTAATATTTTTGTATGCCAGCATCACTGTTCCTTCCATACAGGCGTGCGTCGAAATAGTGTCAATAATTGGTTTTGTGTCGATTGTGTGAAGTCTGCCAACAACTCGCAGCTTGGCTGACTGGCCTTAATCCTCCGCATTCTGGAACGAGAGCCATGTCCAGCAGTTGAAGGATAAAAGGGTTGGTGTTGATAAGGGTGACATGTATCGAAGAAATACAAGCTTATTATATCGTTTTCAATTCCCATTAATTTCAGTGCTCTCTACACTGACGAAGGTACAACGGTAAATATATTTCGGGGTGGTAATAGTCCATCGCCTCCCTTATTGCGGTAATTATTCAATATAATTAATGGCTGAATGTCATACTTACGTGTACTATAACCGCGTACGGCTTAATAACTTTATGGTTTTTACATTGTTAGTTAAAAATTACTTAATAAAAATTGTTTATCCTGACATATTCAAACTCCAGCCTCTTACGAGAGAACCGAATATTTATCCTTAAAGACCTTATGCCCATTTTCTACGTTGATCAGTCTCTTTGTAAATTTATGTCGGTTTCGGAAATTTTTCACCGGAAATTCTATGTATGTATTTAAAAAGTAATCCAAATAGCATTCAAAAAAACGACATTGCAGAATGTTTGTCTTTTTTATATCCACTGAATTTAAATGAATAATTTGAAATAGTTCGTGGCTCTATTTTAATGTCTGCTTTAAGAAACTTCTATTGACTTCAAAACACCATAAGCGTCTAATGTCGAACATATTCGCAGAGGCAGCGCGCTCTCCACTCCGCACGCAACCTCGTTCCGCGGAATGTTGCTTTTTGTCTCCGCCGAAGACGATAATTGTTATCGTGGCATATGAAGCACGCTCCCAATACAACATGACGAGTGGATGCGTTGCGACACGGAGCTGCCGTCGGAATCTTATCTTCGTCGATAGCGGGTTTCAACAGCGAGTATCTAGCTGCCTTTGATATTTGAGACACCATTGTCTAAATATTTGACCATACGAGCCGTATCAATCCGGTTCTTTAGATGCCTTGATAATTGCTTATTGTAAATGAAGTTGTTCAGCTACATGTTTGCGGGATCTATTTTTCTCAAAATTATCGCGTTCCATCGTGTTTATGATTTTCTCCGTTCCTTCGATGCTAGCTTGTCCCCTTCAACACATTCTCTTAGTAATAGAAAGGTTTTTGTCCTTAAAGTTGCCTTCATTATCCGCTTCACAATAGTGAAAGAATAATAATCCTAGTACATGAATGAAAACCTAAGATGCAACCTTTGTATACAATGTGTCATTTCTACCATTCGAATGATTTTGTGTTAAATTTCTGCACCTTCCTGTATTAAATTCCCTATAAAAAATTTAAATATTTACTAATTCGAATTTTTCTTCTGTATACGTAAACTGTAAAATCTATATTCGTACTAAATATTAGCAATAGTCTGACTAACGACAAATCGATGCATACGAAGCGCGGGCAGCAAAGCGAGACGCTGCGCCCGCGTGACCCCGTTCCCACGCCGAGCCTCATCACCACCAGGTGGCAAGAGGCCTTCACGACCTGTAGCGGCTAATGCACGCAATAGCCGTCCGCACCCATCATCCAATGTTCACAAGTGCTCGCGCACCGACTCCGTAGTAAAATTATTCTCAAAATTCGCACTAGGTGGAACGCAAAGGCTGTCGTCAGCTATTTATGAGGAATCTACGTCACTAATCATGCGTCAACGTCTTATTATTCATCGTATTACGTTTAGTAAAACAATAGAACGTTACGCTTCAGAGGACCTAATACCAAATTCGAGAAAGTACTGTGATGATAGTTATGCTGCAAATTATTAATGCACAGATAATTTCGTTCGTTTTTCTTTCCGTTCATTAACTGCAATGGCATCCGCGTTTTTATAGTGTTTACGTTTGTCCGAATGCGTCGGCTATATATTTCTCGTTATCCTTTCATTCACTTGTTCATCAGTAGGTCAGTCAGTGCGTAAAATTCGAGCAGATATGCCGTAATCGCCAGCCGCGCAGGCGAGAGCCGCAGACGGCGGGTGAAAGTGCCGTGACGACGCGCCCGGAGACGACCTTGCCTCCTGCCACGCTCATACACAACAAATCACAATCGATTCGTCTACATCCGTTTGCTTTTGTAATGCGACTACTTGTTCAAAGGCAGATAGGATTAGAGTAGCAAGAGCTATACAAATATTTCGCACTTAACGAAAGCAATTGTTCTAACACTTATGGGTCGAGCAAGGTGGCACGGCGACGTCCGCCAACTGGGTTAGAGATGAATGAGACGGCGGACAATAGTCTCCGTCGCACACCGCGCCAATTGGCTGCGATCCGGTGCGCGTGCGAACGTATCGATGGTAAGGAGAAATGTCTCAAACGGTTAGCGAGTTTCACTTCCAATTCGTATTGATGGAATCACATACGCATCGCGATTTAGGCACGTCTCTAAGATATTCTATTTTTATTCCCACGCTTAGGAAGCTATATGCTTTAAAACGATGTTGAAGTCCCTTAAACCAGGTTGAACGTATCCTTGAACAAAGGCAGGTATTAGAGGAATGTTCGCACACAAGAACAGCTGATTGTGCAGTGATCGCGGTCGCGGGGTCGTTGCCCGTACTTTCGCCGCTCCCACGGCTCGCTGCTGCGCCGTTGCTCAATCTCATCGCGACGCTAAAACTTCGTTAATTAATGTTCCACCTCACTAGACGACTTGCCTTCTGTACTATTCGAAAGCGCATTTTAGAGCGATTGTCTCTTCTCTTCAACTTCCAATGCGCGAACCGTCAGTAGAATGCTGATTTTATGACGGATTATTGAGACATGTTGTAAGCAATGCATCTCAAGACACCCATAAGTGTGTATTATAGAATTCATATTTTACATCATAAACATTTCCTCCAATCTAAACGTCAAAAGTTAATGAACCCTCAATTTAAATATGTTTAAATTCCATAAATGATATATATGTGTCATATTTGGTACAAGCCGGATACTATAATGGACAAGACGTCTAAGTTTGTTACGACGACGGTAAAGAAACTGATGACCCCAGAGGAGGACGACGACGAAGCCGCGTACGATAGGGATGATGATTTGGTAAGGGGTGATGATAGTAGATCGCTAAATTATCGCTAGATAACTTCACATACACGAGCATCTGCAGATAAGAATTCTGAAAACTTGTCAAATTGTGAAAACAATTCAAATCTACGAGAGTTTTTTGAAAACACAATCGCATATAATCCTTTTAACTATTTTTCCGGTGCACTTTTCTAAGGACTCGAAGTGTCACGCGTTTTGGACGATGAATAATGGCAAACCCAATTAGTAGATTTTTGAATGTCGTGCTGCGAGCACCGGCAGTATGTTCGTGAGCATAATTACGAGTAAGAGCGTGTCTTATATTACATTTAATGATTTCACGGTCAAAGGTCAGAGAAATAATGAACAGTGTTCATTACAAGAGGTCATTATTAGGTTCGTACAAATATTTTTACTTGTTGACAATAGACAAGATACATGCATGTGTACATAAAATTGTTAAAATCAGAAATGTATCTTACATTAGACATAAATTATCTTCCAACAATTGAATCTAACATACCATAAGTAGACCGTTTAGAGTTGGTTAGCCTTACATTAAAGCGTTGTTCGTGTGAGTTAAAATCAAAAATGCATAGTACCCACTGTGCAGTATTTACTTTTAACGTCAGTTAAGTTGTTTCTTCTGGCAGTTAGTTAATTATTTACAGTGATATTGCGATTGTAATATCTAATTGTTAACTTGTATTGAGGTCACTTGTATTATAAGTATTTCTACCATCTCGATTCAGGCCGTTTCAAGTCCATACGATTCATTCAATCATTAGCTCGTTACCTTGGCTATTTTAATGTGATATTTATATTTTACTATGTTAAGTTGCAGTACATGTTTAGTACCATTTGTAACATTAAAAATGTCACCGTTTTTTATATCATCATTATTATTCATCTCAGGACTGGCAGTTGCTCGTGTTTTTCGCAGTTGTTTATCTCGTCAGCTCATCTAGTGATTACCGTTACTTTAAAATCAATATCCAAATATAACTGCATAGTAGATTGTTCTCTATAGTATTAACAATTGATCACAATATTTATTTATTATTTAGGTTTTTAAATTTGCCACTTTAGGTGTTAGATATATATTTCAATGGTCTTTTTAGTGGTTTGCACTTTAACCTTACATTAAGCGTTTGGTAAATCAATAAACAATGACCTAAGGTGCTCTTTTATAGTTCTCTACGTAAGCTTTCATATTCTACTTTGAGCCGCGAAAATTGATAAGCAGTCCGTTGATATCAATGTTGCGTAATAAAATGCAATATTACTAAGATGATCATAGATTTATTATTTAAAATATTCGACCCATTCACGCTTTTTGTTTTGAGGTTTTATTATATGCTTTGTTGTCGATTTTACAATCTTCATAAAAAATGTGAGTAAATGGTTCAACTTACATAGTTTGAAATATAACTTGTGTAGAAACAACGCGGAATGTCGATGTGTTTCCTCTTGAATATTTCATCTGGATCTAGAGCAGATAAGGCACAGATAAATAATGCAGACACTTAACTTTCAGTAACTTAACGATATTGCATTGGAATGTCTTCAAACTGGCTTTATGCTAGCTTTGTATTGTTATCGAGCTAAAGAACCTGACACGCATTACCAAATGTTTCATGATATAATGATTAATTTTAACATATTATGTCAGTATTATGTACATGATAGTCTAATTAAAAATGTACATAAAGCGATATTTCAGACTAAAATAACTGAAAGAAAAAAAATTTACCAAATTCCATTTTTTTGGGAAAATACTCACTTACCTTAGTTCGAATTGTAATCATTTTTAATTTCTTGAAAACTGGACGGTAAGCATCTATAAATGAGCGTTTGATTTTCATTGTAAACATAAGTTTAACGGTTTTGCTATAAAGACACACTTCGTGATGTTCGTAAGTTGCCAGGCGGTTATAAGGACAGATTTAATTTATTTTGTTTATTCGTTTTTTGTATCGGCCTAATATACACGTTTAGGCATTATGTTACATTGGCTGTGACATGCCCCCATCGAAGCGCACATGGAATATGTCTATTTGTGTACAATATGTGTGATTTGTCACTTTGTTCTTCCCGCGAAGTTATGACAGCGTCATTTCCAGGAAAAACAGCGTTTTTGCTCTCTAAAATTAATATAGAGCTAATAATCATGAATTATAAAATAGAAATACAGCATGTCATTATGGTATACTATCAATGTACCAATCCCCACTTGGCCAGCATGGCAAACTATGCCCTAGACTCTTCTCATCCTGGGAGGGGAGACCCGTGTCCAAGAGCGGAACGGTAGAAGGGTTGATGATGGCGATGATTAGATAACCATTCTCATTGTGAAATGAGCAGTAAATGGAAATTGAATGGATAAGTGTAAATGCAAAAAAAGGCCATGGTTGTCCGTGTGTCAGCAGCCTGTGTGTTGCTAATTGCAAGCATCAATCACATTTAACAAGCCAATTAAAGTCGTCCAAGTGTCGATAAATATTAATGTTAACGGCAAGTAAGTTAAGAGATTTTTCTATAAGTTAGACTTGAAATAAATAGTCGATATTTTTCCTCCGTTTCTCTCCGTTATCTCTACTACTCCCCCACTAGGCTCTCTATCTACATCTGTACGTGAATAGTATGTTTCCTGTTTTTTTTTTCACATTTTGTATTAGTGCTAAATTGTAAGTGCTACATGGGAATTCCTTGTGTGATGTGAATATTAAAGACCAGAATGTGGCGATGTATTATAATTAATTATTGCCTTTTTAACGCTTTCCCTGGATCCTCGGGCACGCAACGAAGTCAGGGTCGCTACCGTTCTCCAGATGGGTAAGATTATTCGATGTGGTCTAAGTTTGAAATTTACGACTCAACACTACAAAATATGCTGCCAAAGGTTTACCATTTTTTTAAATCCAGAAACAAAATGACTAAGTTTGGTCATCACAAAAATATTTGTCTTAGATGTGTAAATCTTACCTACAACGGCACACCAGTAAATATCTACTAACCACTGACAAACAAGCACGCGGTCGTTTCCACCAGACGCAATTATCTTAAAAAAAAATAGTTCTGTCTGTGTCTATGATAAATATTGTAATCTTAATGAGCGAAAGAAATAATATTAGCTGCATGTGAATAGGCTCATCTCTTGTTCCATGGGACGTATAACAAAACTGGTTGAAAGTAGGAGTACTACAATTCCTTTGCGTACTCTCTATTACTCACGATGAGCGCGCGCAGGTTAAGAAGTCAGCTCGTAAATATCAATAAAATATATAGCCGATGACTCAAGTATTTGTTGCACAGCAGCTGCGTTAAACAGCAATTATTACGAGTTGTTATCCTTATGAGACACACTGTAAAGACACCGATGACGCCATCCTAAATGTATCAATTCTAAAACATCCTAAGACTCTTCAACATGTGCCTAATTTTTTCTCACCCGCTGACGCAATGTGGGAATGGCTCGAATGTTATAAACTGTAAACAATTCTGTGTTCCACGCACACACAGCAAACATAATAAGCCAAAGATCACACAAGAGTCAATAAATTATATTATTAACATGTGGGCGGAGAACCAGTTTTTGCGTCTGTGTGCTGCTGTGTGTGTGTCTATTGAAAAACTAATGAACAACTGTCGCTCATAATGTGCTCTTGTGAAATTAACCCCCGCAACTTGAACATATTTTAAACGTTTAATATACAATTTTTAATATTGATTGTACAATTAATATGTAGGTCGGTAACAAGATTAAAACCTGTATTATTATTAAGATTGTAGGCCGATGTTATAATTTAGTTAATGTTTTTCTGGTTTATTCGCCACAAGAGAAAAAAATTCACTTTTATATAATAGTGACAATGATGAATACCCTTAATTGAAGATTTCATACAGACATATTGTAAGGTGATGAGCTGATGAAGGTTGTACGAATTGTTTTTATTATTGATGTTACTAATCATCGATGTTTGGTATTGCAGGTTATGCAACAGGACGTGAAGAAGGAGAATCCGTTGCAGTTCAAGTTCCGTGCCAAGTTCTACCCGGAGGATGTGGCCGACGAGCTCATCCAGGAGATCACACTCAAACTCTTCTACCTTCAGGTATACTGGTTATTAATACTATATCGTCATATCGGCTCCTGTATGAAATAAGCAGAGAGTACCGGCTGTAAAATATTCCGAATCCTTACAGACCTGAAGTGTTTCTTCCATATCCATCACTGTCTTAATAAACGCACGTCGTTTCTAAGACGAGTTGTTTAATTTATTTAGATAGGAAGTTTAAATACTAAGGCATTATTGTAACGTCACGCTTGATTCCTTACTTAGTAAGCAGAAAGCGTAGAGTGCCAAATATGTCTATCCTCACGCGCTTCTTTATATAGTAAACCATCGCAGTCGAATTATACTAAAATCTGCTTGATATGTGTGTCCAGGTGAAGAACGCGATCCTCTCAGACGAGATCTACTGCCCACCGGAGACATCGGTGCTGCTAGCGTCGTACGCGGTGCAGGCGCGCCACGGCGACCACAACGCCGCCGCGCACGGTCCCGGCTTCCTCGCTAACGATCGCCTGCTGCCACAACGTGTCACCGATCAGCACAAGGTGGCTATCATCACACACACACACCACACACAGAACACAAACGTCATAAATGTCACAAATGTCATACACGTCACAAACGTCGTAACGTCACGTACACCACACACTACCCATTCAAATGTCACACCTAACACTATGTGGCTTGTAACACTTCTCTGCATAACTTGTGTGCAATAATACAGACCAAAAACGTTCGGTCAAACGTAGTATTCCAAATCAAATTGATTATGTAACTGACTGATACGTTAACATGAAAATTAATTAACGATACTAATTAAAGACACAACTCTACAACTGTACTCTCAATTATTGTCAATTAATCAGTTGACAGTGGCTGCGTAGAGCGAAACGTAACAAAATTTTGACAGATGTGAATACAAACATCACACTAAAACTCTACACTTCTGTAATTATAAGTCTACAAGAGCACACTATTATTTTGTATTGTTGAATAATATTGTGTCTGAATTCTAAATACTACTGATTAATATTTAGAAAAAAAATGTATCCTGTACCACAATTTTATATTTTAATAGGTAGACACTTTCGTAATCAACTACAAAATAAGTGAAATACTTTCGGTATGCCGGTGACACTTGAACAAAGCACAAATTACTCCGATACACTAGTATTTTTCTCTGGACTTTTCATGTTGTAAATAAACTGAATAATTCACTAAGTCTCCTTAACTGACGAAACCGATGTATCCTTTCAATGTACTGATTTTATTGTATTTAATCCCTCTCTTAAGACTTTAAATTGAACAACACTTTTTCGATTTTGTACAATGTGGCATTTCGTGTATTGTAAACGCAATATCTCGTTGCATCAGATGTCCCGCGAGGAGTGGGAGCAAAGCATCACCAACTGGTGGCAGGAGCACCGCGGCATGCTGCGCGAGGACGCCATGATGGAGTATCTGAAGATCGCGCAGGACCTGGAGATGTACGGCGTCAACTACTTCGAGATCCGCAACAAGAAGAATACGGAGCTGTGGCTCGGCGTGGACGCGCTCGGACTCAACATCTACGAGAAGGACGACAAGTCAGTGCCTATTCCTAACAATTAATGATAAGAAATATCTCGGAACATCTGTATGCATGGCCACCTATCTAATCTTGTGCTATTGTAACCAGACGGCTTATAATCTACATATGTATATAAATATATGTGTATACCTGTATAGATAATTTCTGCATCCAGACACAAAAAATACTGCTCATGGCACAAATACTTGTCCCGGTTGAAAATTGTCTTCTTTTAAAATACGCGACATGGTTGTAGGTTCTATCTTCATTCCCGAGATAAAATCATTTGCTTACGGAGAGGATTTCTTCTAATTCTCTCCCTTATTGCTCTGATCGCCTTTTACGTACGAACACTACATTGACGGCCAGATCTTT
The DNA here is from genome assembly GCA_018248815.1 of Croniades pieria auraria. Classification (NCBI taxonomy): domain Eukaryota; kingdom Metazoa; phylum Arthropoda; class Insecta; order Lepidoptera; family Hesperiidae; genus Croniades; species Croniades pieria. The sequence goes on from DWJK01001819.1 coordinate 13,409, forward strand.
GTTTGTCACGAACAGATGAGGTTTCATTGTACCTATCAATAGCCCGTTACACAAACATTTGATTAATACCAAGCGTATGGAGGATTTTAAAAATTGTATTTGGCTCCATACCTACTTTATATAATGCAAACGGTTCTCTTCATCACCCCACTTCATTTTAATATCACAAAATATTTTACAATATGTTGGCGCGAAAATGAGAAAACACAATTAACAATCGTATAAAAATGATAGATTCCAAATTCAAAAGGAATATTTTATTTATTTTCCATCGCAACAGTATTTATGGCCAGACTTAGTATTTAGACATTTTCACACCCAGACAGAATAATACGTATACGTTTCACAAATATTTTTCCTAGACAGCACTCGGACCTGCAACCCTCGGCTCAGTAGCCAAGCTACAAGCTAACTCACAGAGACGTAAAAAGTCAATTACGCTTTGATACCTTCATAGATTATCGAAGGCCTGTAGAGTGCCTATTATTGCGGCGCCAAAGAGCCATTAGGTGTGCAAGTTGCCTAAACCTGTGTCTATTATTACAACGCCAAAAAGTAATTACATATCTTGCCTAAAACCATAAAATTATATTTATTAGTCGTTAGTCATGTACTACGAACAAGTCTAACAAATACCCTATTAGATATTAGTTTTATAAAACGCCGCGAAAACAAAAAAGGTAAATAAACTATGACGTCTTAATTTGAAAATTAAACCTAACTAACGTTTGTTTGATAAATATTTAGTGACTACCTATTCCACGGTGGGATATAGAATATAACTGTTACATCGTAAGAGTGTAATACACTTCTCTGTCTATCCCTACTGTTACGTTATGATATTCGGTAACTCGGTTACCGTTTTTTAAATAACTTGGATACAGAAAATCTCTAACGTAGTAGCTACTGCTAAGTATGTAAGAACGAGAATTTGCATACGAGCGTGGTAACGGAGACCAGAGAAATCCGACCCGTTCTGCCTGGCCAGCCGCAGTCACACCCCAGCGGCTGCCGCAAGTGCATATCTTGGCCAACTGTGTCGACAGACCCCGCCGCCCTTCGCTTCTCACTAGATCTGATTATCTTATAATAGATGTATTAATTTTCAAGCAGTAAGTAGCAATGAAGCAGAGACAGCTCAGTGGCTCAGAATTTTGCTTCTCACTTTAAGGTCCTTTGTTCGAATCGTAACGCGCAATTCTTTACAAAGAAACATGCATTTTAAAATTACGCATCACTTTCAGTAAAGGTGGAGGCAGTATCCGTAATAAAATCAGTGCCATCTCCAGAATGTTCTACAGGGCATACGAAAGCTGTCAAGTACATTCATCATTAGCTTGCCCACTCCAGTCTCCGCACTGCAGCCCGTCCACTGCTGAAAATAGTCCCTTTTGAGAGGTTTTTGTCTATAGCCTAGGGGATTCGGCATTCAGATAAATTTAATTTATTACAAGAATACAGTACATATATAATTATGTTTATTAAAATAACATGAGTATGTATTCTTATCAATCATAACAATGGTGTGCGATTGAATATCAATAAATACGATTTGCTATGAACAATGTCAATGGTACATAATGACGTTTAAAAATGTACGTGGCGCACTAAAGCCAAGTTGTTAAAAATACTGCCAATCGATACTTACATTAAATATTCACTCATTAAAATGTTTTTAAGTCATATATTCTTTGAAGTTAGAATCGTATATTTACACTCAGTTCATGATGATGATAATAAACCGAGTAGAAACAGGCACTAAACCTCGCTAAGAACCGCGTACTCTATGTTTATCTGTTTTTCGATTACATGAAGTTGCAAGCACGAACATTTCACTAGCAGGAAGCTTCTAGGAAAGGCGGCCATAATCACAAATAATACCACAAGACTCTTACAATCAAATTATGCCTTATAACGGAACCAGCTAGCAACAAATACCGCAGTTAAAAGAAAATACTCCTCTGTACACCGTGAGTAACGTGTAATGCATATAGTACAGGCTGCTAACAAGCAGTTGCCCCGCGTGACAAACTATGGCTTTCACTCTCATTCTGAGAGGAGACCCATGGCTAACAGTGAAACGATTCTATTATGTGCAATATAGACTGAACAATTATGTATAGACATAATTGTACATGTGTCGCTTAGTTAGTAAAACTTATGGTCCAATAGCGATCGAAATTCTACTGCAATTCATTATATTTTTCACTTTATATGTTATTTAGATTCATATGTCCAAAGGTAACCTTTTATAAATATTTCACTTTAAGGAACAGGAGGAAGGATTCACAACAGACTGTTACATTGCAATGGGAACGTAAATAATATATGTTTTAGTATTTTAGCTTTCTGCACTCCTTCTTTATGTATACATTAATTATACCAAGTTTTTCAGTACTCTGTGCGCGCATGATTCTTTACAAGGGGTATGAACATTTCTCGTCACGTATAACTATATGGATATGTACAACGTGTTTTGCCATCTAAAAACTATCTTGATAGCTCTAAATTATTATTTTTCGTCTGCATTTCTTTCCAGTAGTACAATAGAATTATTCTCATGCCAGCCAGTTCATGCTTGC
>DWJK01001820.1:0-15989 GCA_018248815.1 Croniades pieria auraria
TCGTTTGTTATGTGTTACGTGCGACTGCTACACGAAAGAGCCTGAGCTCGATTGGAACTTGAAATTTAGACTACTGGCACGGACACTGGATTGATGTCTGGCGTATTGAGCAATAGGCTCAAGCCCTATTTCATAGTGGGATGTAAAACATAAGCGGTGAAACGTAGGAATATAACAATACACTCCTTTTTATCCTTCCGGCCTAAAAGTGAGACATGATTGAATTAAAGAATGATTATAAAATTGCCAACCATTACGTACGCACGCTCTCGTAAGGCGCTTTTGAACTTCAGAACATTCGGTTCTGGACGCGCTTTAATGGTTCTTTTAGAATCGTTTGCATATTTCAGGGGCTTAACGTTTAATGTTCTGAATTTGAAATTATATACCAGCTTGTTTATAAATCTGTTTTAATTATACACAAATTTTTTGCATAGCTTTGTATGGAAATTAAAAAGATCATGAGGGAAATACGATTAGAAATTAAAAAAATATTTCATAACGTAACAAGAGCAGTAAATTCACAAGGTGTTAAATTAATCCCGATGATAAGGATTACAATTTGAGTTCGAGTCCGAAAGCGCTCGCATCACACCCAGCGAAATAAAACGAATGTATTACTCCAATCAGGTGGGTAAACATGGCTAGTGTTAGTACTTCAGGTTTTTAGTTGCCTCTTTCTTACAGTTGGAACAAAATACATTAAGGGTTGAATGTGACAATGCTTCGCTTTGATCCTTTATACTTCATTGAGTAGATTAAAAGTAATAGCAATGTGTCGTTTTGGGAATATCCGCAGTGGACGACAAGATCGTGTGGCCAAGGACATTAAACGTTAGATAGAGAACGATGTTGAATACGAGATAAAGTAGAGTCACTGGAGAGCTACCTCGCGACCTGTTCGAAACTTGCACTATGAGCACATTGAGCAACTAATGAGAAAAGTTGTATCAGTTCACGAAGCTATCTTCAACTTAAATTCAACTATTTATTGATACCGTCTTCAAGCCCGCACTTAATAAACACCAAGTTTTAAGCGAAGAGCTGATTTTTAAGGCACCTTATTGCGAAACTAACGGCTTGGAGCGATAGTTCCCTAATTGCACAACGCGAAGCCTTGTTGTTTACATTCTTTGTGCCTTAAGTAGGTTGAGTTTGCTATCAGTAGTAGTCTAGTGCTATGGATGTCAGCCACTCCGGAGGCTTGGGCTTCTATGGGCCGTTGAAAGTTGACCAAGTGAAATTCATTTAGTTCTATGACTGGAGATGTGTAGCAGCGTCTTCGTATGTTGAGATACATAGTTTATATATGAGTACATTGGATTGAAATAACAGCTACTGAAATAATCGAAGTGCAGTCTATTCCTTGTGAGATATGCCTTAGCGATAGCAACACGTTTGAAGCTAATTCCAGAGTTACCGACAGGACTGCGACCTTCTTTGAGGTTTAATTCATGAATAGGTTAGGCATGTTTGTTATTTGTTTATTACTAAAAATGTGTAGACCATTCTGCTGCTGTATATATTTGCCTGTCTTCTTTTAGATACTACGGCTATGGACCGTTAATAAATTTCGGGTTAAGTTAAGTTAAAAATAAAGGTAATGCACTCAAAATAAGCGCTAAACGCTGTTCTGCCCTGAGGACACTCTCACAAATAAATTCTTCTCCCTAGATTTTAAAAGTACAGAATGTGCATATATTTGCATATCGTGTTCTGCTTGCATTTTGTTATTTGCTGTGGACGCTTTGCACTTTGGTGCTGATATAAAGGAAGCTAATCTAAAAGCCTTTAGACGAACAAAACCATTTAGAGGAATTTTTGAAAGCTTTGCAATATGTACCCCGTATCATTTGTGGCATGGTGCCTGGTGGCGGTGCACGGCGAAGGCCGGCAAGAGGCTCTGGGCAAGACTATCAGTTCTTAACGCTGAGCTGACATTAACGATCAAGCGAACCAGTGCAATCCCGCTTAAGATATTCAACTAAAACCGGATACTCTTATTGAGTAGTTAATTGTATAGGTAATTATTCCGTAAAAACCTCATATAATCTGCAACTTGTATGATAATTTGAAAGCAAGAACGAAACCGGTCTATCGAAATTCTTGACCTAGATGTACCTATTATATACACCGTGGTTCATTTTTACGTAACCACGTCAGTCTTCCTCGAGCGAATACATTAATTCCTTCTTTCAAATAAATCTTTTCATGTTACGAAAGTGAAACATGTAATCGAAAAGGAAATTCGTAACAATACGTATAAATTACGAGAAGTGATATAATATTGTAATACCTAACCACGTTCTATGTGTTCATGTACTCGTAGATATATTTTCGGAGTTCAAAAACGATTTTGTAAGTCGTTTGATCAAATCAGTTCGTTTTTGATATTCGTAGAGATGTGTAGAGAAAACGAATTTTCTGACACAAAAGGCTTGTCACGAGAAACGAATAAAAATGAGGCGTCGCAAAAGACAATACTGTCTTGATCCCAAACCACACGCCTCACCGCGACGCACTAGCGATATGCAATCATATTTAGCATTCGTGCAGCCTTACATTATTAGTAAACATTTTTAATTATATTTTACTTTGACTATTTTGTATGTGGAATAAATCAACTATCAGTACAATTAGCAGTAATGGCCTAGTACTTTAGGATTTAGCCGGTGACTCGACGGGGCTTGAGGTTAAATCCTAGCGTGCTCTTATTTAGGAAAACCTGGCGTGTTTTAAAATTAAATTTTACTATTTCCAATGGTGAAGAGAGCCGTCGGTGAGGATACCTGCACACCTTGCAGTTCTCCATAATGTTTTCGAAGGCGTGTTGAGTCTGCCAACTCGCACTTGGCTAGCTTAGAAGATTGTGACCTTAACCCTTTTACATGAGAAAGGAAACCCATGTTTAACAGTGAAATGGTAAAACGGTCGACGATGAAGATTTTTGAGAGCTTAAATGAGTTGGAGTTTTGAGCGACCTAAATAATATAATGCATTTTTTTTTAAATAGTTTTATTTAACAAAGTATCTTTAATATTCTATCAATCCATAACTAAAAATTATCTTTTTACTGAAGGCAGTAATAATGTATTTTATTATCCCGGCACACAGGTGTATAGAACACTGCCAGCTGGCATATTATGTGATGTAATGTTACGCGTTTTTTCAAAAATGAAATTCCTTTTCGTCTTCATGTAATAAAAAGTCACCTCCATTATATGAAAGTAAAACGCCTGAAATGAGAGAACATGTTAATACGTACAACTTTATTCAAAAATAGCTCGTACACATTTAGTACTGTTCGTCATTACCGCGCCGCGGCTGTTTGTAAAGTTTGTCAAACGGACCACATAAGTAGCTGCCGAATGAAGGAAAAATTTGAAGTAAGTCGCTACTTCCAGGACGGAGCCGCTAATGAGACGGTAATGAGCTTCGTGGGCGCACTCGTTTATATCATCACGGAGTGGGTTCTTCCCTTGCAGCTACAGATAGTAAAAATATTAAACATGGCGATGAAACTCGCTCGAAGTGAAATTCAGACCGGTGTACAGCAAATACGTTTCGGCAAGATTAATATTGTAAATAGTTTTTTTCATTTTATAAAGAGTGTAGGTATTCGTTTCACTAAAATGATTAAAACCAAATATTTGACAGGAGCGACGATGCTATAAAAGGTATTATACAGTTCTGTACACACACAGGTGCGTAGAGTTTCTACACACACAGGCACGTAGAGTTTGTATGTACATACATACGTAGACATTCTTCATGTAGCGGAGTATACCACTGTAATCTAGTATACGGGGACATCGTACATATTACAAGATGTTCCGATTCTTTTTGCAAATAACGGTCATGCAATTGTACAGTATTGCATCGAAAAGTAATTGTAGAGTCCGCTAATGTGATATTAGCTGAGTTGCATTAATTTTTTAATCATTTCCATTGAGTAGTATACAAGAATACGTGCGAGCGACCGAGATGCTGAAACCACATGTACGAGTCTGCATCGTGTTCACGCTTTTTTCATACATAATTTTCAACTCAGACGAAACTGGAAAATCAGTTAACTTGAACAAAATTATACCTCAAACGAACGCTATTGCGTTTGTATGGAATGAAAGTCATCATCAGCATGTTTCAGTCCACTGCGGGATGTAGGCTTCAGTGAAGGGGGATTTTTGCCCATAACTCGCACTCGGGGCATGTGTGTTAGGGACCGTAATGATGGGAGAATAAAAGTAACAATTTCATATAGTAGGTAGAGGAAGTTGAGTATATATTCTGAATGTCTACAATGTCAGGCGCTATCGGTGCGGCGGGAAGACGAACAACTATGCGAAGTAGTCAGCGGCTCAAGTGCGAGTCATTATCTCCTTCGTGTCAAGCGCCGCGGGGAAGTCGCTCGTGCGATCCACAATCTTGCCAATTAATTTAATTAACACCCAAACGGTAATGCCGGTTAAACCTTACACTTGCGGTCCTCTGTCTCTGTGTTAAATCATTTCGAAAGGGATTTAATTATGTGACAAATCTGATTATTTACAGTGTTGAATTTTTTGTGGCAATAGGTTCAACCCCTATTCCATGTGATGTACGAGTATAACATGATTGGTGATAAGTGGGAGTACTACACTCCTGTGCCTACCCTTAGGCGAAATACAAGGGAGATGTTATGTTGTCTTGAATTGTATGTGAATAATGTGTACCACAGCCAGTTATTCAATAGATCAGTGGTATATAGGCTGTTTGTATAGCCGCGAGTTGCGCGCTCGGGACAAGTTTCAAGAAAGTCAGCGAGCTGTGCCGATATTGGTATGCGAGGCGTTTATGTATACGACAGTGCCCGTGAAGTTCCACTGCTCCGAAATTCGTAGTCGTGTACAAGTTGCTGAAAGATGGGCGACAATAGACAAGTCCTGTTTTAGGCACCGAATTAGTAAAAAAAGTTGGATTGGTCGGTAGAATTCATAATTAAGGAGGGAAAGTTGAATGGCTGGACTCAGTTAACAACAAAACAGTAAGAGAAGATTAATAATAATAATACTACATATGTATATATATTCGTAAATATATAAATTAGATAATCCTAGTGGCACAAGCAGACGCAGAACAAATACTCGTGATCGCTTCCACAAACATTTGCCCAGCGCGCGATTCTACGCGCACCGCCACTGAACTGATATATCGTGTGTGTACATAAGTGTATCGGAACGTATCTACGCGCACATGTGTTTGTGTCAGATCGAAATGACGATTAACTGAATCAATATTAAGCAATATAGTACCTAGTAAGCAGTGATAGCCTACTGGTTAAGAATGCAGCCTCTCACTTCGGGGGTGCTGGGTTCAAATTCACGGCGCGCACCTCCTTACAAAAGTGCGTTTTAAGTTTAAATATCATTTGCTAACGGTGAAGAAAAACATCGTGAGGAAACTTGGCACACCTTAGAATTTATAAAAAAAATATAAAGTGTGTGACGTCTGCCAACCCGCACTTGGCCAGCGTGGCAGACTACGACCTTAACCCTCACAATATGAGAGGAGACCGATATTCCAACAGTGGAATGATAAATGGGTCGATTATTATTATTATAATATAGTACCTAACATTAGGTTGTTTTTAAGATGAAATACTAATGTTCAATTGTGAGCTAGTTTGTCCGGAGATGGTAACTGTATTCGCATCACGCTCGTTGGATTTTATATAAGTTCGCAGCTCCGAAATGTTATTGTACAAATGTAAGGGTGACTGCGAGAATCGTTTTCGAATAGAACAACCCATTGTTACAAATATTTTAATACGCTTACAGGTTCGTAACATCTATATCTTTATATCTTGGAACATCTCCACACTCTGCCGTCTGACCCCACATTAGGCAGCACCTGTGTTATGGGGTCCAGTCGGCTGACAATCTGCCTCACAAATATAAATGTATACTTGTATGGATACTTTTTATGAACACCTAGACACAAAAAATACTTATGCTCATCACATAAACGAATATTCACATTCACAAAGAATTCACGAGCCCCTGCTCAGCATTCAGATACACTAACTATTAGACTAACAGGTCAATCAATATATGTATATAGTTATGTAGTTTTTTTTTTAATTTACCTTTTACCTGTAGAAAATATCACAACAAATGTTATCTTTCTGTGTAGTGGAAGTGGAAAATAAAGCAAAGTGTTTTCAGAGGGCGGTTAATATTTCAGGGGCGCGCGGTCACAGTAATTTGTGATTGTACGAGGCCGGCGGCTCCGCGCGGGGCTATTGTTCAATTCGTTTAAACAATATGTGAATGTGCACTGGACCCTTGGATTTATTGCGGACAGCGCTCCGACGCGGGTTTTTGCTCTAAATATTATATATATATACCTCGCCAGTTCGTGCATCACCGTAAATTAGAACTCATTTTATGTTTGTTGAATTACATCATCAGCCAGTCTTAGTCTCAGGCCTTCCCAAAGGAAGCGTTTGGCGACAGACTGAAGGATCAAGTAGTTGCCGGTGACCAGACCGTGTCGTATGCACGTATGTCGTATGCAATTCTTTGACATTTATAATGATGTTTATAAATTCATTCATACGAGTATACTCTGTAGTAATCAAACATACAGCAGAGTCAAGTGAGTGCTGCGGTCCGTGGACACGTGCAACCAATGTGCAACAGCTCTGCCAATAGCGGTATGTACGTTGGTGGCAGTTAGTACTGTTATCATTACTTGTTACAACACTATTGATTAGTACCAGTCACAGTCTGCCCTATCTAAAAACGAAGTTGGGTATATGCGTTAACCACAATAACTCGGGCCCCTATCAATTCACTTAACTTGTTATTAAACGATGATTAACTTGACAGTGATATGCTGCCGCAATACGTACGCGTTTATTCGTAGGAACAAGTTTGCTCTCTTTCGAAGGTTGCAGGGTTCAATGAGAGAGCTCGAATCGAATATTCTGTTTGCGTTGATCCAGAGCCAATTACACTTTCTATCTAGTTAGGCCAGTCGCACACGGGCGCGATGGTTTCGGCCGATGTCCGCTAATCCTAATCCGGCTTTATGTTGTCCGTGCTGTGTTGGTACTACTGTGTAATAGTACTGCTGCATGTTGGTAGCATTGGTTAAACTTTTCATTTCCAGTGGCAGATGGATCATATCATAGAAAAGGAAAGCCCATCATAATCTTACATATTTAATTTTGTTTTTATCAAAAAGCACCAGGCCAGCGTTGCCTATTCTAGTTTTTCACGGATACTGGGTGCACACTGGATTTCTATTTCGTGAGGTATCATGGACAACATTGTACTTCCATTCACTCAATGTACTCGTATATTCTCATCTTATGTTCTTTTGCAACATATAAATATGACTATTAACAGTTATTACTATGTTATTAATAAACCGAGAATAACGTATGTACTTAATAGATAATTCCTAATATTTCCCTCAACGTAAAAGATATTTCATTTCAACCGAATATAACCGTTAAAAGAACAATTTTAAATGTATTTTTTTTAATTATAGACTTATATAGCACATTCGGTGAGACCTTCGCATGTCAGTAATCATATAATAATTACAGCGGTCGCCAGAGCGCCTCATCGAGTTAACCCGCGTCCTACGCCTCATGTCATTAGTGAACTGTCAAGCGGGTGCTCCGCCCCACCGCGGTCCGCCACGTCGCCGACGTATATGTTCAGATAAAAATTATTAATATCAGGGAGTTCTTTATATTTTTAGTTTAAATTTTTCGAACTTGCAGTCGTAGCCATGTTGAAAATATGGAATCCCTCCCAAGATGATTCATCTCAACATACAATCTATTAACCCTCGTTAATGGTTACCTACTGAAAACGGGTGTCCTCTCAGAATGAAATGGTTATGACCAAACTCTGCCACGCTGGCCAAATGCACGTTGGCAGACAGAAATTTTAATATTTAACGCCAATTGATGATGATTGATCAGAATAATATATAGAAAATATGTATATCCCATATATTTTATTTTATTTTATGTTGTTATGCGCGTGTTAAGTACGGCGCAAATAAATTTTGAAATTCGATCGTAACTGACGTAATCACACAACTTTTTTTAAATTCAATTTAACGTCAAATGGAGCGAATTATAAGTTACAATGTAACAGTTATAAATAAAAAAAAAAATAATCGACCCATTAACATTTCACTGTTGGAATATGGGTCTCCTCTCATACTGAGAGGGTTAAGGCCGTAGTCCGCCGCGCTGGCCAAGTGCGGGTTGGCGGACTTCACACACCATAGAATGTTTTTTTTTTATAAATTCTAAGGCGTGCAGGTTTCCTCACAATGTTTTCCTTCACCGTTAGCAAGTGATATTTAAATGTTTAAAATTTAAATTTAAATTTTTACATTTAAATTTTTAAATTATATTACAAAATTTTAAAAATAAAACACGTGAAATAACGATATCAAAAAAAATATATTGTAATTATACACTTTTTATTTTATCAGTTATTATATTGAAATTTAAATAATCCTACCAATACTTGCCAAGTATGTTCTAGTTTCTTTTTTTTTTAAATTCTATCCAGTAATTATGCACTGACAATTTCACCCGGTGAAAGTTGCAAATATTCTGCTAACCGTTAATAAGAACTGTTACGTATGAACTTAAATGAATATTAGATACATATTAAACCCAACTGATCTAAAATATAAAACAGGTTTTTTTTTTAAAAAAAGGGTGTTAATTGAGTGAATAAAAATTGCGTGTTAAATTGTAATTGTGTGTAATTGCTGTAAAATATTCATTTTTTCTATTTTACACATCGCGTCCCATCTTATTTTTTCTATTTCCCTTGCACATCATAAATCATTTCAGACGGGTGGCTGTCAATGAATATAATTAAGTAGAATGAGGCCGACCTATTAGGGGTCGGGCGAATGCGAGTTATGTTCACAACATGAATCACTCAAAAACTGATTCAGAGCGTATTGTACAGTTGTTAACCGGTGAAATGTGGAGGTGTACTATACTCCTCTGCCTACCTCTTCGTGGATAACAGGCGTGATGTTGACGTTTTTTTTTGTATTAAGTATGTACGTGATGGCAATAAACTGGTATTTCACGCGGAATGTTGAGTGTTGCTACACGATACGTTATGTACTTTAACGAAACGATTTAATTTACCTTATAAATGGGTAATCGTTGTAACAACTGAACATTGTGTGTTGGGAATGCAGCAAAAAGCATGTATATACATATATGTTTAATGCATTTGTTTCAAAATAGGTATGAAAAATAAAAAGGGAAATATTACATTACTTTTTTGTGAATTTATTTATTTTATGAGCAATTTACAAATACTATACATTTTATTTTATTTATTCTTCATATGTAATAGTTTTCGTTCGAAAACCTGGGCGAAATTGAATGTTTTTGAGTTCGAAATTTAAAATGACTAAATCAACCAATCATATAGCACCTGACACAGTAAAATCAAAAACTTACGTTCAGTAACAGTAATTTGCACGTCTTACTAATAAATTTTTCGTGAGTATTTATACACATGATTAAATGTTAATAGCTCCCGCCGTTTGCAGCGAGGTCGCGACAGAGACCTCGCTGCAAGCGGCGGGAGCTCATGAGGAAGGACCTCGTACAGGTCCGAAACTAGTCGGGCCATTCCGAAATACGTACGTGAGTTAAGCCGGAACATATTTAATCATACCTGCACGTCATCATTAATATAAGAGGAACTATCTAAAAACATGGCATATACGAGTATATTGGGTTAAGAGCTGACATGGACAAAAAGAACAAAAGTAGTTATTGGTTTCGACAAACATACGAAGGCACAGCAGAGATTTGACGTTAATTCTCTTAAAACATGTAGATCACAACGTATAGTTCTCGAATTTATCTTAGGTTCATCATTCAAAATGATGAATGACCCGCCTTTCAAATCTTCCAAAGTAGGTTTTTTTCAGTAAATAAAATATCATACAGATATGTATAGTCTGTGATGTCCTTAATTTAAATGTAAACCAGACTTTTGTCTATTTCAGATCCAATTTGATCTAATTTGCGGGTCATCAATTTCATATTACTGCACAAAATTCAATTCAAATTTATGGCGAATGACGAGATAGATCGACGTTTCTAAAACAAGTCTAATATTTTTACGTGAAAATGTACTATCATGGCGAAATTCATTTAGTATTGGCGTGAATCGTAGCAGTAGTGAATACAAAAAGTCTCTCAGTAGCAGTAGTGAATACAAAAAGTCTCTCAGTAGCAGTAGTGAATACAAAAAGTCTCTCAGATTATTTTTCAGAAATTCTTTCGGTTTGCTAAGATTTATTTCTAGCCGAATAAAATTGTACGACAAATTCGGGTATACAACTCTACATATTTATTTTTCAATCCCATTATTTTTTTTATTCTATAGATGTCGGGTGATTTTTTGCTGTAGAAGAAAGAGCGGACATTTAGGTCACCTGTTAAGGAGTTACTATAGATCCTCTAAATCTGAAACCACTGTTAAATAGGACCGAAGTTTTATCTGAGATGTGCGACGAAACTTTCAGGACACACGAACTTTCTTACGTAACATCTAAGTCCTTCCACTTTTGTCCTTCTCGATCCGTGTGCAGTCGTTGCTATCTCCTGTTTATTATAACATGGAATAAAAATCAAACGAGGACACAATAATGTTGCAAATATTTATGTGACTTCCATTAGCATTACATATTTATAGGTAATTATATTCCTCAGTGCTGTGTACGAGCTGCACCATCTTTATGAAGCTGTCTCAGCCCACTGCAGGATATAGGGTTCCCTAAAACAGGGTACTTCCTCATAATTCCTACAATAGACATGCGGGTTCGAAACGAAGGACATAGATTGTATATTAAACTTGACGGTAGCAATAAATAATGCCAAACTTTCTTTTGTTTTTTAGTATACCCAGCATATAAGAAGAACGAAGCCGGCTTCACGGCGTGTCCATCCTTGGAGACGCGGTACACCGGTGAGCCCAATAACCGCGCGGTGTCCCGCCGACCTGCTGACATTGTGCGCACGAGGAACCCAGGAACTTGTGAGTATTTGTGATTGTAATTAGTGAGTTCGTGAGTAGTCAGATTGTGATTAGTACAATGGTTACCTTACGCTTAGTGAAATCGTTCATTAATATCATTAATTCAGTTTTATTTAGTTTTGATGACGGATTTTGATTTGTCCGAATTCCTAATACCTCATATTTTATTCAAAATATTCGGACTACCTATATACTTTTGATTTTGTTATCACGTCTATTCGAAAGCAATCAAATCCAATCTGTTATGAATATATTTAGGTATTTCAAACGGCGGTCGTCGGGTTGTGAAAGCACTATGCGCGTACACGGCTCGAGCGGAGTCCGATATATCGTTCCGGAAGGGGGACCGGATGGAGGTATTGTCCGATGCCGAGCCGGACTGGTGGCGGGTGCTGCATCTCACCACCAGACGGGAGGGCCTGGTGCCGGCCAACTTCGTCGCCGAGGAGAGCTCCGTGGAGTGCGAGGAGTAAGTTATGATTAAATTTTTCGTCATCATCATCGTCACCGTAATCATCTACTGTTTCATATTTAAACTGTTGGACACTAAAATTATGGCAATTCAAAGGTGTGTTAGGTTCCCCTCGTGATGTTAGGTTAGGGTCGTAATCTATAAGGCTGATGTGATTAATTGTTAATAAACATATATGATGTACATAGATCAATAGAATTATTGGCCAGTCTTTGTTCAGAATTCAGTGTATTTTGTCTATTGACCGCAATGATCACATCGCTTCAGGTCCTCTATTATTTTCACCGTATATTTGGTATGCCAATAACAGAACGAAAAACAATACTTTGAGTATTTGTAAATAACGGGCTGTATTTTACCACAATAAATGGTATTTAAAATTTGACTTAAAGAAGTTATTTAAAATGTTCATTGACCAGAAATCTGAACTTAATATTAAATTCAGGATACTTGAGATCTTTTTTAGTAATTTTTTTTAATTACTACATATGTATGTACATAAAAACATATTCCATTTTCTATAAGCGAATATTCTACTGATGTCTTCTATTCGAAGGTCACGTCATCATCTTCGTAGAACGCTTAATCCTGCCGAGTGAGTGGAAATAATTAATAAAAAGCATAACCTTCGGCTTCCCCTGTATATAATAAAAATGTAGTTCAAACTCCAAACAAAAAGGAATAAGTCCAATAACATGTAAAGTATCAAAGCCCTATAGTTTTTTAATCAAATGAACAAGCAAAAAATTCCCAGAATTCCTCTAATTTGTTTAACTCGAAGTAGGACTTCTCAAATTACCCCGTTATTTTTTTGACTTGCAACAAAATAAAGGATACTATGACAATCTATATTAAAATATTAACGAGGACCTTTTGAATCGAAACGTATTTGTCATTTCTTTCATTTCTGATGTACATTCAAAACACACCTTTAAAATGATTTCTATTCATCGTCGTTGTGATGAGCAGTAAATTTAAGTATATAGATGATACTTCCAAAATGTACATCACTAGTGATTTTAATGTAAACGAGCTTATATGTATGTATATACTAGATATTTTAGATGCCCTTACTACTAGAATAATCTAGAAAAACCCCAGAAATACTAATAATATATTATTTGGGAACGTTAACGAAATGGGTGACGGTCTTCTACAATTCGACACCGTCTGACCTCAAACGTCAATGTCTTCTAAAGACAAGTACTATGTTCCAGCTGGTTCTTCCCTCACGTCTCGAGGAAGGAAGCTGACAAACTGCTCCTGGCTGAGAGCAACCCGAGAGGGACCTTCCTTGTGCGGCCGGCGGAGCACAATCCTCACGGGTTCAGCTTGAGCGTGAAGGATTGGGAGGAAGGCAGGGGGTACCATGTGAAACACTACAAGATCAAACCGCTGGATAATGGCGGGTTTTACATCGCGACGAACCAGACCTTCCCGAGTTTGCCAGCCCTCGTCATGTCTTACACAAGTGAGTTGCCATTTTTAGTTCGTCGTCTGTAGAAATCGGGAACAATTCGAATTTTAAATATTTTTAAGCTTGGAATCAGAAGTAGTTCGAAATTTAAATAATTGTAACCTTGGAACTACATATATACGCCAATCTAATGCCAATTTAAAGTATCCGCTAAAGTAATCAAATAACTCATAAAGTAACTGCTCGTACTTGTAAATTCCTAAACAAATATAGATAGAAAAATAATAAACGTGCTAGTATTTGTCCTGACTTTATTGGACTCGAACCTAGAGTCTACGACTAGTTAGTTTAGTTAACGACTGGAGCTACAGGACCGACTAATTTAAAGTTCACTTGCTAATTCAAAGAAATCTCTGCTAGTAATTTTAATCGCTAATATGTTTCATTTCCTTGTGTCGTTGAAAAGAAAAAAAAATTGATTGACTTATATCTTGTTCTCATTTACGTTTAACGCCTTCATTTATTATGTAGAAATTACAACCAGTTCAAGATTAAGGTCGTGATATTTAATTGCCATTGGTTTTCCAAATTCATAAAGGTCAAGGATTTGTGCAGGTATATTTTGTTACTATGGAGAATATTCACCTATGATAACGGTGTATATTGGACGATAACCTTTGGCGTGCAGCACGTCGTGGAACGTATCACGCGAATCGCAGTACAATCAACTCTAAGTTGTACAAAATGGATTTTTTTAAAATAACTCCTCGAAGAATCGTTTATAACATTTCTGATATAATTTTTGGACTAGACCACGGACAAATAGGAGTTTGGAATTAATGTCGATAAAGGTCATTATTTAACATCTGCATCCAGGTCTAAATAAGACCGAAAAATTAAAATCACTCCAAGTACATTATTGCGTTTAAGTGCTAAGTTAAAATTTGATGTCTCTGTATTAATAGTAAGTAGATATTGACATTCAAACTTGTTTTAAAATATTTATTATTACATAAACTTTATCTATGGGACTACATCTATGAGGACTAAATAAAAATAGAAACGGGCCGACATCTTTAAGACATAAATAAGCACGGAAATATTATGTTACGTAAACTGAGTGCTATTCGATTGATCTAGACACTTATCTTTTTTTTCCAAACTAGGCAGAATCTGTGCTACTGTAGCTACCCAGGTGGTAAACGTAAACTTATAGAAGTAATACGTTATCCGACTTTTCAAAATATAGGATGATTATTGAATATAAAATGTCGTTCGTTTGTTCAGTTTGTTCGTTCGTTGGTTGCAGAGAACGCGCTGGGGCTGTGCCACGTGCTGGCGCGCGCGTGCCCCAAGCCCGAGCCGCAGATGTGGGACCTGGGCCCCGAGTTGCGCGACAAGTGGGAGATCCCGCGCAGTCAGATCCAGCTGATCAAGAAGCTGGGCCAGGGGAACTTCGGCGAAGTGTATTATGGCAAATGGTGCAATAGCATTGAGGTTAGATTGATTTGCACTTAGTGTCATTATGCTTCGGATTTTTGAGTACTCTTAAACAATCCACCCATTGATAATTGTATGTAACAAATTAAGAAATTCTTTTTTCATCGCACAAAAGACAACACTGATCAACTACGGTTCTTCGAATACTTTTGGGCTAGTAATATTTTTTAAGGAAAACCATAATTCAGGAAATAAACCCGAGTCATTAAACGAAGTCATTCCATTTTACTTTTCAGTTAGATCTAATGTCATTATTACAACTACTAGGGCAAAAAATGTATCGTATAAATTGGTCAGAAATGTATTGCTCACACCGAACCCTAAAATGCAAACACCCAAATCATAGTACTTCTGCAAATCGTAAAATTTAAACCGAAAAAACATTGGTTAGTGGAACTTCCGCTTTTGAAATATAGGTACAATGTTTGTTACTTTTATTAAAAATAAAATAAACGTACTCTATTGGTTTCAGGTCGCCGTAAAAACACTAAGAGAAGGCACGATGTCCACGCAAGCGTTCCTACAAGAGGCGGCCATCATGAAGAAATTCAGACACAAAAGACTAGTGGCTTTATACGCCGTGTGCTCCCAACAGGAACCCGTGTACATAGTCCAGGAGTACATGAGCAAGGGTTCCTTGCTGGAGTTCCTCAGGAACGGCGAAGGGAAGTCACTACATTTCGAGGATCTAGTCTACGTAGCGGCTCAAGTGGCGTCTGGAATGGAGTATCTTGAATCCAAGCTGCTAATACACAGAGACTTGGCCGCCAGGAACGTGCTCATAGGCGAGAACAACGTCGCGAAAATATGTGACTTCGGACTCGCCAGGGTCATCGAAGACAATGAGTATTGTCCGAAACAAGGTTCCCGCTTCCCGGTCAAATGGACAGCGCCCGAAGCGATCATATACGGTCGCTTCAGTATTAAAAGCGACGTGTGGTCCTACGGGATATTGCTGATGGAGCTCTTTACGTACGGCCAGGTCCCGTACCCGGGGCTGCACGGCAAGGAGGTGATAGAGCAGGTGGAGAGAGGCTACCGCATGCCGAAGCCGGTGGGCCACTACTTGCCGGACGATATTTATAGACTGATGCTCCAATGTTGGGACGCGGTGCCAGAGAAGCGGCCCACTTTTGAATTCCTAAACCACTATTTCGAATCGTTCACAGTGACCAGTGAGATACCGTACAGAGAAGTGCAAGACTAGTGCTGTGATATAGTGAAATAGTTTTTTAAACCGTACTACATACTGGCAACACTCACTCGACTGTTGTTACAACTTTTTGTTGATTGCGATCGCATGCGGCAAAGGTAAAGCTCCTATGCAGCCAATGTAATTTTATTAACATATATTGCAATAACTAGTCAAGTTTTTAAAAATTTTGATACAATTGTATGATATAATGACGTTGTTATCACTTATCATGATAAATTATTATTGAGTGTTAATGCTGTAAATGGTGGCGTATTGCATTTTATATACTCATGTTTTATATACGATGTGCAA
>DWJK01001821.1:0-15987 GCA_018248815.1 Croniades pieria auraria
CCGCACTTGGCCAGCGTGGCAGACTATGGCCTTAACCCTCTCAATATGAGAGGAGATCCATGTTCCAACAGTGGAATTATAAATGGGTCGATTATTATTTTAATGAAGAATGCGTATGTATTATGGTTCGTTGTTGTATCAAAAAATTCTATTTAGCTTGCCTTATTTGTGCGTTAAAAATCTAGTAATTATAATATGACAATACAATTACGTGTAGGTATTCCGTGTAATTGTAAATCCAAGATGGCTGCCGCCAATAAATGGCAAATTACTTTTTTTACAACCCCCCTCAATATGGATATCAAATGTAAGGTTTTAACTAGTAAAAGACTAATTATATACTATACACCATGGTATAATTCGAAATCCAAAATGGCGTTAATTAAAAAGCCATATAGTTTCCAGCAAAGTTCAGTTATGGGCTGAAAGAAGGATGTAAATCATAGCTATGTCATGGGCTTCCCCTGTCGACAAAAGGCAGGGCACCACTATAGACCACACAGTTGTGTATTCAAGATCAAAATTATTTAAGGGAAGACGAGCATATGACACGCTGAGTCGAATAAAGTCTTTGGAAGGATTAGTATAACATTTTTTTAGATAATGTACTAAAAGCCAAAAAATTTATTAGGTATGTACCAATCATCACACCACTATCCTCATCAATAGAAAACATTGAGGAGACTAAAATAATATCGAGGGGAGCGTCGAATTTTTATAATCTGGTTAAAGTTCTCAGCCACAAAACAATTACTTCCGCTCATGCCACGAATATTTATTCTTGATGGGAATCGAACCCACGGTCTCCGGCGCAAGAATCAGGTTTACTGACCACTGCGTCAATGGGCCCGGTCAACGGGCCATATAACTATTTATGAGGCTTAGAGGAACAGCCTCGTACAGGTCCGAAACTAGTCGGGCCATCCCGAAAAACGTATGTACGTGAGTTAAGTCGATACATTTATAATAACTTATAAAAATGTGTATAAAAAAGTATCATCGTGCGACATCACAAAACCATCATTTACAAAATTAAAGTTACGCTGCGCCCCACGATTTTGTGTTAGGCCTATCAATGGAATAGTTTGACGAGGAGAGTAGTGTGAAGACTGATATTTGGTCCCTTTTTTGCGAGTTTAATTCTGCATAAAAAAGTATTTTGTTTTTGTGGAGGAGATACCTTCGACAAGGGGCTCGATACCCTGGGAGAGATACCGGATTATGTGGGATTTTTGCCGCACTAAAACTTCCTTGATGGCATTCCTTTCCTAGCGTCACGTGCCTGCAGGCTTTACACCTGGGAGAAACGTAATGCCTCATCCCACACCCTCCCGTTCCCCGACCAAATGCGGTCACACATACCGTCGTCCTTCCCTTTGATTTAATTTTTTGTCATATTTTATATTAAATTAAGTTACTAAAACAAATATTATGCAATTTGCATTATGGAATGCAATATGGAGTATTTAAGATTTTGGTCTGCCGGTGTTACAACAAAATTATCAGAAGTTTTTGGCTTCTGAACTTGGAGAAAAAGTAGAAGATTAATTATAATGGGCGTATATACATTATTAATAACAGGTTTGTCATGTCAATACAGCCAGTTCGTTTGCCACTGTCATCATTTTAAAAAAAACTAACGGTCATTATAATTATTATAGACAAGTTTTATTAAAACTTTGTGACATACATAGCGTATTAAAAACGATTGTCCCTGGTGACATTTATTATTCCTTACTATCGACACTGGGACTACAAAGAGGGTTAAGTGGGTACGCTCCAGGGTTCCCCCACAGTCGGGGCTACATCCGTGAATTGCGATGTCCACTCGCTCACCATGGGGTGAGTGTAGAATATGAACAATGGTAACAAACTTCCTTACTTATAAGTTCTTTGTTTGCAGTCGTATTTCTCATTACAGATAAATTACTTTAATTGCGAAATTAAACAACAATATAAACACAATTTATAAAAAAAATTGTTTACTTAACTTTTTATTTTTTATAATCTGACAATCGTGGCGCTAATTGATGGTAAGTGGTCACAGTAGCGTACATTTGAAGTAACCACTCATTGGCGTTGTAATTCTTATAATTATATCATAATAGTACCAAATAAATCGGTTACTTGAAAAAACTATTTTCGGTATCCGTAATCGGTTTTCTGATAAAATACAACACTTTATTCTCGAACCTTAGCGAGGTCGCGACCCTCAGTTTTAGAGACGTAGGTCCCTACATACTATATCCCTATAATCCCTGTATGTTATATCACTCTCGTATATACCATTCTTCCATATCGATCGTATCCTGCCTGTCACTGGAGAATTCCTCACCACAACCACAAACCACCTCCAAAGCCTATTTGGTAACAATTATCTGATACATTAAATTTAAAACTACCTATATTTTTAGGACTGATAGTAAAGTACATGTTTAAGTATTGTTCTAGAGATTGTAGGGAATGGTAACACGCGGAATCGCGTAAGTGCCGATATATTTGTCGGGATCCGTTGTCTCATTGTTTCGTGAGCGCGTGGGTCCGAGCCTGGCGGTGTGAGTTCGATTCCGCGCAACACACAATCATTTTTTTTTAAAATATTTGACGTAATAGTCAATTTCTGAAACTCTACTCATATATAAAATTATTTATTATAATCTATGAATCCTTATTTCGGTCTATTTGAGATGGATATAGAAAGCAATACATTTTATCTTTTGTAAAGTATTTATTTCAAGTTCTCATCATTCAAATGATTCATCACATCATTTTTTCTTTCGACTACTAATATTTACTTTTTTTACGCTTTGATTAAATACATATAATATTTAGTTTTTCAGTATCAACCTTACCTACTAACTAATCAGATCTATACTAACCCATTTACAATGACCATGGTTTTGTCTCATGTTTGTTGCGTCCTCCCCCGGATCTGAGGTAAGCCTGGAGCACACTGCTCCACTTTGGCCCAGTGAAGATAAAGGAAGATACACTATTATGTTCATAGACTCACTCTGGGACGGCAATGTAACTAACGGTAAAACGTGGTAGTGTACTATACTCCTGTGCCTATCCCTTTGGGGAGATACAGGCGCGATGTTCCTATTGTTTATTTTGATTTTACACCCCCGCGTTTAAAAAGCATTTACTGTACTATGTATTAGAACGAGATCTTATATATTTGTTTACATATTGATCTGCAACTGTTCTTCGCTTAGATGTATATTAGATTAGGTATGACTTGGAGATGGTATCACACGTATATTCTGACTGATAACCGATACCATCTACAGTGCTCTATCTATCTGCACATTTATACAATACCATGTGATTTGTACTGACGGACAGTAACAAATGTTTTACGCTTCTCTAGTGGGTTTTTGTATTACATTTCCGTTAAGACATTCGACTTCTTTGACGACGGTCGAGTCCTTGTAACTATATAGGAAGTTTAATAGTATCGGCAGTAGGTCGAGGAAATAACCTTGGGAAAGACATCGTAATGGTGTTTAAATGCTTTGGCGTTGATAACCTGTTGTGTTGCAAAGAAGCATAAAGGTGCAGCCCGCAAGGGTGATGCAGAGGGTGAGTCGTCACGTGTGAGCGACATGGGGCGTCCGCCTCGCAGCCGCCGGTGATGTGGTGATGCGAGTGGAAGTGGCGAGCGGCGGCACTCCCGACGGCGGCGGGCGCACGCACGGAATGCAACGGGGGTGCGGGGTGCGGGCGCGGGCCGCTGCTGCCGCGGCGGCGTTCGGTGCTGCCCGCCTCGCCAGTCAGCCGCGCGCTACCCGACACGACTGTTGTTTGAGACGTGCGGCACCACCTCCGCCCGCGCACAGGTACGTATCACACTCGACCTTCACATTATTTCTTCGCTTTGCGTCTCCTCGGGGACCAACCGCGCGTGGACGGCGCGTTGGCGCCGGCTCCACAGAATATTTCGACTCGGTCCGGTAGGCGGTCGACGGGCCACCAGAAATAGCCGGTGGTCGACCGTGCCGGTATCTTCCTCCTCGAACGCACCGGCCTCCGACAGAGTTCGGGCACGATGACCCGTCGAATGTTTGCCAAACGAGAATCCCTAAATACTTACCGGTCAATGCTTCTGCGGCTTTATCAGTGTTACATATTTATTATTTGTCGGTGCGGTGAGGTCAGCGAGCGCGCGCGGCGATGTGCGCCTTATCACAAGAGGCGTAGGGTCGGCGCGGGCGCTCGGGACGACGACGCGGGCGCGCCCGACCTCGGCTCTGCTCTGTCTTTGCTCTGCTCTTGCGTCGTTCCTATTTACAATAGGTATATAAGATACCGACACCTACGTAGTCACTCGTTCTAGACTAGTCGCAATAGAAATTGAGCACTTCTGACTGCTGTTAGACATCCATGGCGCCTTACCAAACGTTTATCGGCAGGTAGTTTGTAAAGCGGTAGGCGGATGGTAGGTGCAGCGGTGGCTGCCTGCGAGTCGAGTTGGGTATCAAATACGTTCAAAGCAGAACTTTTATGACGGTTTCCTTACTAAAAGAACTTGAAAAACTTTATGTTATGATAAAAAGGTCTGGAAATACGTTAGAATTAACATTTTCATGCATACATATACCGTACAGTGTCTGGCTATAGCTTTGTAAGTAGAAACGTGACTTACTTATATAAACTTGCTAACTCTTTAACATTTCCACAACCATAACATTGTTTGTTTCAATGACGTACTACAATCAGCGCGTGTGTGCGGCTTCAGAGTTTGCCGCAAATGTTCGCCGTGTAAAAGATAATTTTACTGTCGCTTACCTCGCTAGTCTACATGAAAATATGTTAGCGATGCGAGACGATGTTAGCGTGCCCACTGACGAGGGATCCGGCGCTCGTCCGGTGTTGTCTTCACCAGCAGCGTTCGTTGCGTGAAAACGTATACGGCGGCCAGTACACGATTATAGTCCTTATCATGTACACAGAATGTCACATAATGCTTTATCGTAACATCAGGACTTAGTACACCCTAGACGCATCGCTCAAACCGCTCTCGGCCTCGTTATGTCCCTCGTACTCGAAATTCGTACTTAACACCACCGCCATTGGATCGGTAACGGCTTGCACGGGTCTAGGCGGTAACAGTTTTTCATAGTCGTAGTAGGGTCGAGATCCCAACGCACAAGAGAGTGAAAGTAGGGGGTGGGTGATGGGGTGGAGGCGCTCCCTGCAGAGTGGTCGACCCGGGCCTTCCAAGTAGGATTTTCTAAATTTGCTGCTGGTAGATCGTCGCCGACAAAAAAAAAATTCAATTTGACGCGAACCAGGGAACCATTTAGCATCAAACTTGCCCATATTAAATTAGATCTCGTACAAGATTTTGCGTTACATAACTCTCGTAACAAGTACCAATGATCACTGACACTATTATATGTCAATATCACCTTATAGAATCGCAGAATAAAATATCGCAGGTGAAAAGTGAATAGCTGTGGTGTATTCTACAGTTAAATATATCTATGAATTAGCATCCCACGTAGGGTTCGATTTATTAATGGCTAATGTTTTTAGGCTTAGACATAATATAAATCACGCTTGCATTTTCCAAAGGGGTAGGCAAATGAGAGTAGTACACCCGCTTTTCACCAGTTATGTTTTACGTCCCATGTAATACGGGTGAGCCTATCAAGATACAACGTGCACGAATTCAGACTCCGTGCTGCTGCTGGGAATTTCGAGTTACAAAAGCTATTTAGTTTTTAGCCAAAACCTTATAATTATCACAGGTAAAAGAATCATATTGTATACATACTTCAAATGCGAGGATACGACAATAATATTTCCCCTTCCACAGTTCGATTTGGTACAGATACTTTTTGCTCTAAAAGTCTAGTAATACAGTTGTAAGGATAGTTTTAATGCGCGTGTATTCCAAACCGACGTACACTCATTTCGTACCAGCAAGCACGGCAGACGAGTTATCGTGTTCGAAGCAATGTCAGCCCGGTATACGCCCCTGACACACCTATTAAATTAGTTAATTCTACGCGTGTTGCTCGACTGGTACACGTACGCTGTGAAGGTATAGCGCTGGATAATATATGTATAGAAGTCTAAGTCCAAAGCAAGAGCAAAAATCATGAGTAAAAAAGCTCCAACCTCTCGACAATAGTTGGCGAAGAATGTTGAACATACTGATAGACATACCATAAGTTTTATTGTTAATAAAAAAAGCTACAGACTTTAAACACAGCAAATATAGACAATTAAAGATGAATTCTTCTGTATAGGCACCCTCATACATTTAGGGATAAGCCGAAGCATGTCATTTGTGATATATTTCGATCTATCTCCTCTTTTTGATCACACAAAAACTCCAAGTCTAATGAATATAAATAATGTCATGTGTGCGTGCGTGCGTGCGTGCGTGCGTGCGTGCGTGCGTGCGTGCGTGCGTGCGTGTGTAGGTTTTCTACTAACGTAGCTCTCACACTTCGTCTTTGGAAGACAGGACTGTATAATGGAAGTATCATTCTTACAATAATATGTACCATCTGAATTTTTTGAGTTGCAGAGCATTTATCAGCTTTTTATATGAATTTGAAGGCATTCGAAGACACTAGCAGATATTTTTCAACTATCATTACAAAGTAAATATTTCGTACAATCTATGTCCTTAGTATATAATACATAAAAAATGAAGCTACTTTCGTATAAAATAATTTTATGTGAGTATTTTTATGTAAAAAAGATATAAAAGGTAGGTGTTATAGGTAGGTGTATGTGTAGGTTTGTGTAGGAATTATCATTTATCCATTGCCTGTTGACTTTCGATCCCAATACGTTTTTCTTTTCCGCTCCGGAATGCTACCATTAAAGTGAACGTGTGTCCACACTAGGGGATCAGGGAACATTTCTTTTTTTTAAAACTGTTATTTTCGTATAAATTCCATATAAAATATTGAAATAATCCGACAGACTATATGCTGATATACCACCACGCTAGATCCCTTACGAAGTATGCAGAACGGGACTGCCAGGCATCTTTATAAAACTTCCGTGCCTCTTTATTCATCACTATCTAATTATATCACACAAGCTAATAACATATCGCAAATTTAGTTATAATACATTGTGCGCATACTCCTTGGGAAGAATTTAGGCATTTTATTAAACATGACCTACCTTTGAAGATCACAAAACAGTCGCTCCCATTGCGTTTATCATGAGATAACAATCAGTAAGTCATGTGAAGGTCGTCAAAAGGCGTTAAAACTTAAACCATTTTGGATTGGCGACTAATCCATGTCTTGACCAACTCAAATTGTCACTAAACCTAACATTGTCGCTTTCGCCTTTAAATATGAAAAAAATTACATTATATGTGCATATAAATAATAATATTTTAAGCCAATAAATAATATTTTCAGCAAATGAAGACAAATCCTACTAATACTAGGTCCTTATGTGAAAAATTCTTACATGTGTTGCGTATGTTACATAATACGTATGTTTTACTAATTTAGAATTTCTAGTAGTGACTCGGAGTCTGGATCTGTGCCTGGTGTATGGCAATAAGCTCGCCACCTGTTCCATAGGACTTAAACGTAACTAGTGAAATGTCGGAGTGTACTACACTCCTCTGCCTTCCTCTTCGGAATTCGGGATTACAGGCGTAATGTTACTTTACATCTGAAGTTAGCGTTTTATACGGAGAAAATGAAACGGAAAAAAATTATGAAATGATTTATTTCATCAATCGAAATATGTACCATAACTATCTATGCACTTTCGCCATTTCATAGGTAGTTCATTGATTCCTTTGTTGAAAAAATTGTGGGAGTAAGAATCAACAAATTCTTTGAAGGCGGTTTGGACTGCCGCAACGGAGTTGAATTTTTTCCTTATTAAGAAATGTCCAAATGCTGAAAAAAATGGTAATCTGTTGAAGCAAGGTCCGGGAAGTATGGTGGGTGTCAGAGACATTCCAACTGCAGCTCCTCCAATTTAGCAATCGACTGTCGTGAAGTATGGGGTCTAGCGTTGTCCTGAAGCAGCAGTGGACTGGAGCAATTGACCAGTCTCGGTTGTTTAACGGCTAGCTTTTCCATCATGATTTCGAATTGTTGACAGTACACTTCTGCAGTAATTGTCTGGCCAGATCTTAGGAAGCTGTAAGTGTATGACACCAGCACTAGACCACCAAAAGGTCACCAGTACCTTTTTCTGAGTCAACTTTCCGGTTTAACCACTGTGATGAACGTTTTCAATTGTCGTACAGGATCTAATTTTCATCACAAGTAACGACACGATTCAAAATTCCCTCGTTATTGTGACGGTTGAGTAATGTGACGCAGAACTCAACGCGTGTTTGTTGGTGTGCTTTACTTAATTCATGCGGTACGCACTTGTCGAGCTTTTTCACTTTTTCAATTTATTTTAAGTAAATTAAAATTGTTTTGTCACTCACACTGAAGCCTGACGCTAGCTCTGAAGTGGTTTGGGATGGATCCGCTTCCACGATCCCCTTTAACTTTTCATTTTCAACAAGGGTCTCCGGCCGACCACAGTGTTGGCTCTGAAGGTCAAAATTTACAGAACGTAAACGTTGAAACCAAAAGCGTACCTTGCTTTCTTTTACAGTGCTTCCCCATACAAATAATTAATCCTTCGTGCTGTTTCTACAGCCTTGTAGTCGCGTTTGAACTTATGTTCGTAAATAATGCAATATTTCAAGTTTGCCGTCTTGTGAACAGAACGAAGTCAAAGAAGAATCAAACAGCGGAAAAACAGATGAATTACGAAATTTGAAACAAAAATACACGAGCCTAAATTTGAAATTTGTTTGAATTTGGAATTCTAAACCAAACCCTAGATATGTAAGGACCTAATACTAAAGTTTCCTTACAAGCACTACTAATCCATTTTCGTTCATTTCGCGTATGAACGTTAATAGACGAGTGCGCATAACCAATTATGATCTAATTTTTCTACTGTCGTTGTCGGCTTCTTTAAAAGAACATTTGGTCAAAAGCAATGTGTCTTAATTCTCACCTTACCTTGTTATAGGTATTTAAAACCCTTTTTAGGAAAATATGTATATATATACCCTACATATATTTATGGTATTTATTCGTACAAAAAAATAAAAATTGTTAATTTTCACTCAAAATTATTTATTTAATTGTGTGCCTACTTGATCTGCAGCAGGTATGGGTGGGTCGGCGGTCTGCTTTTTGTTAACTAGGTCATATGACCCAAGAGAGGGTCAACATTTTTTCCGTTCTGTACTAATAGGATTGGTATATACTTAAACAGAAATCTATAATACCCCGGGGTTTTACAGTTGTTAATTGAACCAACGACGATGAAGGAAATTGCATTTTCTGTGTATAAAGGCAAGTTTTGGGTAGTTTGGAACAAAATGTCAGGAAATATTATAAAAAAATTAAATGATTTCTTGGAATTAAATATTATATAATTCTTTATATAAATTTCATCATAATACAAATAAATAAAAAACATGTAGGAACAAGTTTTCAACAATTTGATATGTAAGCCTTCATTTTAACAAACGCAATTTAAAAAATAACGTTTTAAATTTCGAAAAGCATAAGTTTTTTTTAGTGCAAACTTTAAATAATCTAAGTCGACTAGCCCGACGACTCGAGCTTCAACTGTTTTGAGTGAGGGCAGAATTCGTAATGGCCAACCACCCGCCGGGGTTGGCTAGGTGTGTCATCTATTTCGGACGTAAAGCTTCAGCTAGTGTTGAGAGTTGAGGGGTGAGCGGTGTGAAGTCGACACCTAATGATATCTACGAGTACTACAACCACAAGCAGAATACCTCAGAAGATACGGATAAATAGAATACAGAAACAAAGAAAAAGAAAATCATATATTTCTATTTATTATATCGTCACGCCAATTCCCTTAAGGGGAAAGGCAGCGAGCACCGAGTGTCAGATGTATTCCTACAAATCTAATGTGTTTTTTCTATATTACATTATTATTAACAGTCTTGTCCACTAAGAAGCACTGTATTAAATTTTACTTTATATGAAATATTTAATTAAATGTGAACCATTAATCGTAGCTTTCGATTTTGTTTTAAGATTTAAAAAAAAATAGGCCTAAGACAAATTACGAACGTGTAGGTAGTTGTTGTTCTTTTTTCAAAATCCGACCTGTGTATCGTTAAGCACCTGGAAATGTATTAATTGGTTGTCGTGTCACCGTTTCCAAGAAACCATAATACCCTTAACATTTACCGTTGGCGTGTTCAGTACCAGCAAGAAAATGTTAGCACGATACAAAATTTACCTCAACTTTCTTGACCATTTAGAATGTTTAGCTTCCAACAACACCGGACAAGTTAATAGGTAATCTTATTAACCTTCCTTCAAACCACTACCTGCAGCCTAATTAACGTTAATTAATAATGGGTGAACGCGCAATATAATAATTATACTTACAAGGGTCATACGTACAACACAATAAAATAGAGTATAGAATATTGGAGACTTTTGAAATAAAATTTAGCATCTCTAATAATATCATTCTATAACAGTTACAGTTGTGCCCGGTGCATGGCAATAGGCTCACCACCTATTCCATAGTGGGACGTAAACGTAACTGGTGAAACGTGGGAGTGGTCTACACTCCTCTGACTGGACAACAGGCGTGATGTTACGTTATAACAGTTAGTGTGTATACACACGAGTATGTGTTAAAATTGTCACATTCGTAGTTAAGCTATTATAACTCTGAGGAAGAGTTCTTCATTCCCCCTTGTCCAAAATTCGTGAAATTTTTCCAAATACTTTGGCCTTTGTCCTAGCCGTCTTTCATACCAACAGCTCTATATGTAAAACCATTTTTAATCTTCCATTTAATGTATCAAGGTGAACATGAACCCTTTATCAAAATAATATAAAAATAATACGTATCTGCACTATTAAAAGAATTCCATAAAATTTAAATTGACGAACAGTGATCAGTTTTTTTTATAACTCAATAAAAACTATCAGTTGAAACGAGCATGTTCAAAAACAGTATCTACATATATTGAAATAAATTTTCAAGTGTTGAATTTTGAAATGCATGAAGCCCTCCCCAGTGTATCAAAGTCCTATGCTTTTCACAAAGGCTCGTGCTAAGATTCAAAGAAAATTTAGACTTGCAATTGAGTTTGTGAATAACCACCAGTCTCATCGAACTGCATCTCAGCAATGTTGACTGCAGAAGGTTACGGTAGTATTGATCCAGCTCGTCCTCTGCCCTATTATATTATAATCTTCAAATTTATTTCATACGTGAACTGGTATTTTTTTAGCGAGCCTTCCAACCCCCTGTTGGCCAACGTGGCGTACTATGGCCTTAATCCTTTTCATTTTACGAGGAATTCCTTATCCAACAATGGAACATCAAACGATAGAGGGGCTAATGTTGATGGTGATTGCAATACTAAAAATGCATACACACAATCAAGACGGCAAAAGTGTATTGGTCAGTCCAATGATTTTTTTTATACTTTTATCGTGCATTTCCGTTTCATTGGACACGGGTCTCTTCAAAATGAGAGCCAGTCTCATAGTTATAGTAGTTACTTTCATATATAACATAGCAGCTGATAAAACGAGGCTTGTGAAGGATGCATTTGCTGGCTCTGGACAAAATTGGAACACCGCGTAACTTTTGCCAACCGCATTCAGCAGACCGCAACGCTGCTTTAAAAGCGGCATTATTCGTTAGAAAGGGATAATGCGGTGGAGCTTCCTCAGCCAGACCTTAGATAATGGGTCTATTTATTAACTTTCATACTATTGTTATTATTAGTATTACATCACGCCAGATTCCTTGCTGGGTAGATAGAGAGCGCTATGTGCCAAATATCTGTCTTTACGGGACTGTCATGCTTCTTTGACGTGGTATTAAAGAATTATTGAAAATTTCGCTTATGGAAACGCATAGTTCGTGTCCATAAAGTTTGTGCAAAGGGGGTTAGCGAAAAAAGTTGCAAGCAAGGTAGGCCTGCGTTAGACGTGGTTAGACGGTCCAACAGTTCAACGTGTCATGGTAGGCATGAGTTTCTTTCCTGTCAAACGAAAATCGTCCTTATTAAATACAGAAATTCTTAGAAGCTAAGTCGTCTTTTCAGTGCCATTCCTAAATTCTTGCCACATAACGTATTTTTATTGTTAAACCATGTATTCAGCCTAGACTTCAGTCCGATATGCTTGATACCAATGCACTGTTGCTATGCGTCTGAAACGAGCGACACCGTTTTGGTTCCGCAGTCGAATCTTTTACAGTTTGGATTTATGTATATGAGGCTGCATCTCATATATTACTATGCACCGATTTTTATTCGCAAAGGATGTCTGGAGTAGGAGTGTACTTTTCAACCGTGGGCCAATGTGCCCAAACCTAGATAAGACTGCGAAGGTTTATTTTCACAGAGATAATTTTTACTATATCATACTGTATTATATAACTATTCAGAAATATATTTTCACTTGCACCTCCCTTTACATGAATTGCCTCTCCCCCGCACCACATCACGTAGTATTTCCCGGCTTCGCCGGCATGGTTGTGAATTAAATGTATACTATACATAATAATGTATATTATATGACTAGGGTGTACATAGATATTTGAGACTTAAAAAATAATTATGTATTCGCACGCCCATTCATAAAGCGTAGCAAGTTTTCAAATGCGATTTACTAGTTGTTTAATTCGTCCAAATATTTCATGAATTAAAATGTTTAATTACTCTCTAAGAACATTATAGGATGCTCTAGAGTTTGTTGTATGAATTGAACGAGAATAATCCCTGTAAAATATATAATAGGTTTCCTAATTAATTGGTTACTAGCAGGAATGGAAACACCCCACGATAAGAGTGGAGCGGCCAGCGCCGCGCGGCGCGTAGCAGCTGCGCTGCAGCTGGCGAGGTGGCGGCTTTTGCTCGTTTTGCCACAACCCTGCTCCGCACGCTCCGATCCATACATGTACCAGTGCTATAATTGGGGCTCCGCTCACCGGCGCGTTCAACGACTCTAGCCTCTAACTGGTCGGGCTTAGGACATCTGGCGTAATGTTTATCACGTTTATTGCTAACCTTCTTGCGTATGT
Source organism: Croniades pieria auraria (assembly GCA_018248815.1). NCBI lineage: Eukaryota > Metazoa > Arthropoda > Insecta > Lepidoptera > Hesperiidae > Croniades > Croniades pieria. Next base: position 13,111 of record DWJK01001821.1, read on the forward strand.
ACCTACGTTAATTTTCTGTTTGCCGATTCACACCATTAATGATTAACATAATGAAACATTAATTTAAAAAATGTATGAAAAGATAATAATTGAACCATTTGTTTCTAAAATGTTTTGAAAATTAATTTACGACCGACATAATCCACATAATCCAACAGAAATGGATGCGAGTTGTCCCAAAACACGTAATGTAAATTAGTCTAACAACTAACACGAGTGTTCGATGTCCAATAACGTTGGAAGTAATATGAAAAACACTGAGTCCGTAAATACCTGTAATTGCACACAATTAGCGTATGCATGACATCTGACATCGATAACATATCAGTTGATTAGTAAGCGCTCTAAGTCTCGGCCGAAAGCAATTGAATATATCATGGAGAACGACTGACTAAACGATGAAATGTCGGGCCCCTCGTAAAATCACATCACTATTTCATTTGCAATATACCCGTAACTGTCTAACTGATGTTACTAAATACGCAAGTACTCACTATTCGTAGCTACCCATTACCTAGAGTCTAGAAACGTAGTCGTTAACGTCATTACAGCAATGTCCGCAATACCGCGTCTGCAAAAGTGTTTAAAATGCAGCAAGACTTGCTAAAAGTTCAAAACATTCGATTAATCGCTGTTAATATAATTAGTGTTCGCACAATATAGTTAATTGAAGTATTCGAAATTCAAATATTTGACATGACATGGTACGAAATGTATAAACAATTTCGAGTTAAACTATAATAAACGTCAAAATTAAGGGATTACACTTTTTTTTCTACGCATTAGATTGAACTGTCAAGATAATAACTATTATTCAAATGTCATGTTGTAATGTCTGGATGTCTTAGCCAATATTCCAGTCTGTCTTACAATATTTATAGGTGGGTTATAGAAACCTATTTAGTACATAACACTTGACATAACCTTGTCTCGTAGCGTACCTACATTCTAATAAAAAAGTCATATCCTTTGGCAATCTATCCGTTGATTTATCTCATTACAATTTTTTTAACATTCACGTACATGAAATTCATAGAACGATAACGAATGTATGATTTAAATTGCATCATTTTTTTTTACTTTTTTTTTAAAAAAAAACTTTTACTTTTATAAGGAAATGTTAAGTATTCAATATAGAAAAATGTAGTCGATATACTACACACATATGACATTACAGTTTTATATTAGTATATATGTAATATCTCTGTACCGGAGTCTTGGAATGGTTTCAACGCCCTACACGAAAGGACAGATTCTATGTATAAAGTGTACATAGCAGCGTTATGTAAGAACCCCTAGGCCGAAGTTAGATTCTCGAAGAGTAGGTCGGGGCGGCCTCCCGTCGTTCCCGGGGGCTCAGGCGAGGTAGGGGGTTGCTTCACTGCTTTATCCTTATACATGTATACATGTAATGTTAATGGGAGGTCGTCTGACTACTAGCGGCCTCCGCAATCCACAATTAGGTCGTGAAGCAGCAGTCAGTCTACCAACGTCCCCAATTGGATCTCTAATTGTTTCTTGTACTTCAAGCCCTGTTGATAATGTGTGTGCATTTAAAACATCTATTCATGAAATACTGTACGTGTTTTACAGTTCAAAAGCTAAAATAATACAAATAGTAATTAATTATGGTTTAATAAAAAAAAATAATATTGAATATTGGATAATTATACATTTATGTACGTGGATTATAACTTGTGATGTTATTTGATACATTCCCTAATATTGCCTTAGGTATTGCCTAATATTTGCCACTTTTTAATGGTGTAGAGCATGCTACAATTTTCAGTTTTAGAGTTTGCAATGAAAAAGCAAACTGGTAGGATTGTATGTTCTGTAGGATAGACTTAACGCCATTCCCTTGGATAGACGCTGTGTGCGGTTTTCCTACATTACGTAAGAATAAAGAAAATCGTTGGCAGCTGTGAGATGCTGTTACGCTGAATTGCCAGCGCCGCCGCCACTCGGCCGAGATAACGTTATCAGCGATAGCCTTGTTGAGGGGATTCTGTGAAGCCACATAGGATAACCTATTACTACTCGCCGTTTGCTCTTCAAAACTTCGTAGGTATATTGCACGTTAGAACGATGCCGCAAAACGCACTAACTGACGAACTTTGAAAAATCTTCGTCCAACGTTGTTGCTACTAATCATTTTTTAATTATGACAAGGAAAATCAAGCGCTCTTGCACGTACTTAACATCGATGGAATTTAATTCTGATTCTACGCTGTATTATTAGTATTGTAAGGTTAAGGAGAGAAACCTGCTTTCAATGTGTATTCACGTGCGTTTTACGTAGCTCGTTGCGCCTCATGCCGCGACTTTTCGTGTCCGCATCGCTGAAATGAAAAGAGGTCGGTCGTGTTCTCGCCAGCCATCACGCACCCGCTAACAATGAAAAGCGACGCGCTAGCAGTGTTATAGCCAACATATTACACATAATAATCTGCGTGGATAGATAGACGGGCGCGTGGTGGCGTGGTGCTTTGTAGGCGGCACGTAATGCGCGCGTGGTCGCTGAGCCGACTCCGCGCCGCCGAGCCCATGCCCATGTGTTGTCGACTTGGTGCGAACGGGCGTCGCACTCTATCCGCAGTGACCTCACTCTGCAGCCGACGGGCGAACCATCTAAATATGACCTAAGCGCGACCGCACCGAACCATTGTTTTTCGCTTTATTGACAACATCACAATCTCGATGAGCATAAATAAGGTTCACGGTCAAATGGTTTTTTTATACTTGAACATATGTTAAATGAACTACATGTAAGTTCTTCAAACGTAACGCGTTACAATTGTTATAAAAGCATGAGTAATGCTACAACCGAAGGTGTATAGTTCGGTACCCACCAACCGTAGGTAGGTACGCGCGATA
>DWJK01001822.1:0-15984 GCA_018248815.1 Croniades pieria auraria
AACATCGTGAGGAAACCGGCATGCCTTAGAATTAAAAAAAAAAAAAAAAAATTTCTAAGGTGTGTGTAGTCCGCCAACCCGCACTTGGCCAGCGCGGAGGACTACGGCCTTAAAACCCTCTCAATATGGGAGGAGACTCATATTCCAACAGTGGAATGTTAATGGGTCGATTAAAAAAAAAAATAAAAGATAGAATAATGTAAGTAGAAGGAATATATGCGTCGGACTTGACGTGGTTTCTACAAAAGTCATTAGTTGCACTGGAACTACTGTAGTAACATACACTAATTTGTAAAAATATATCCAGTTATACCACAGAACCTATAAGGAACCTATGTAATAGAGGAATTCAACGGTATACATAATGAAACATGCGATACTTTACCGTCTCTAGCCAGACTTAGGAGGAAAAAAAAGGAGGTTTTATGTGTAGATACTACTTAACTAAGTCTATCCCATGCATCCACCCAATAGCCTCTGGAAGTCCACTGTTGGGCAAGACTGCACTGATCTTCTGGATTGGCTGGACTGATCTTTCCTTATCGACTCCAATCTATCCGGTTTTGTAATGACAAGTATTGGATAAATTTCATTTTCGTCTAATATGAAAAACCCTATAAAACTGTCACTCTTTATTCCACGGGACATAACGTAACTGGTGAAAAGTTTAATAACCCTCTACTTACCCCATCGGGGAACAGATGTAATGTTATGTTTAATACGAAACGGCAAAATAACACTGATATTATTTTAGGCGAGCTACGATATAAACAACGCTTTAATATACACTAGGTCAAAGTTTACTTCGCAAGCCCAATGAGCTGATACCCGTAGCCGTACGGCCAACAACTCATATTGTTATCAGCGCCATCAATAAGAGCTAATCGAACTTATTAGAACATATCTACGGTATAGTGCTCGCAATAAATCGAGATGCCTTTCCCAGCAATAAATAAAAAGTATCGCGCTCGATTGTGCGCGATACTTGGCTTTAACTGTTACGGAGCATTATACGTTTCACATATTATTATAACTGCATATTTGTTAGAGACGTGAAGTGTAAAACAACACAAATACAGTATTTAATATACAATTAACATCACGCCTATAATCACCGAAGGGGTAGGCAGAGGAGTGTAGTACACTCCCAGAGGCGGACAAGGTAATGTAATACACTCCCACGTTTCTTCGGTTAACATAGAATTATTAGTAAATATTAAAATTTCCTTGTTCAGTAAATTATTATCGCCATAATTAAAATTGCTGTATCATTTTGGATTGTGTTTAGTTCCACCTATAGCAATGTGCGGCGTTGAAGGAGGCGATATCAGTAAATAACAATTTTAATGTTTTTGAGACTCAAATCTTACAATTTTTTAATAAATTGACGATATAAGGGCTCAGTACAGTTCATCGATATAGACACGTTCATATATATATATAAAGTAGTCTTGATTTGCACGCACACAAACAGAAATACTTTTGTGTTATATGCAAACTGCAAAGCAAATGCATATTTCATGCGCATCTATTTAGGATTCAGCATACGAATCAAAGTAGATAGGTCCACGTAAAGACGGACTAATCAGTTTGGGTTTACAGACACTCGAAAATATATTTGTACGTTACATTTATATAGCCGTTATTAATCGAATGAGCGAACAGTACGAATAATCATTGGAATTAACGTCCGTACATCCCATCACAAATACTTAGCGGCCGATATCAGTTAATATACCGGGGCCGGTATAAATCGGCGCGGGCGCAATCTAGCATCGCGCCCCGCCCCCCGCGAGTAACTCATTGCTATCTGCGCCGAATATTGTTAATCAGTGTATCATTAGCTCATGCGGCCCACACTATCCGTATTTAAATACCTAATATTATAATACATTTATGCGCTATCGACAACATCGACGCAGTCGTTACGTTTAATTGACAACCAAAAAGATGCAATTACTTGATATTGGTTAACTTAAAAGGCAGTCTAATATCTATTTGGGCATATTCGTTACAAATACGAGTAGTTGTTGCTAAGAAACACAGATTGTTCTAGAACTTAGTTTATACCTCATCTATACCTGCTAGTCGTTTTACTAAACTACCCGCATCATGGAACAGTAAGTTATATGAGAAAAAAATGTTACATAAATGTTAGATGATAACTGCCAGCTGATTTTATACTACTTCTGTAGTTTTCTACAGCACATTTTAGATGCAGATAACACAAACATGTTACATTCTTTTTTTAAATAGATTTTTGTCTAAGAAATAAAAAAAATCAAACATTCGAATATTCTAGAACAATTTCCCGCTCAACAAAAGCACCCAGTGTGTTAAGCAGTTCCAATTGAAGCAGATGGCGCTGCCCGCGATAGCTCCATAGCGCACGGCAGATACAGATAACGCAGGGAGGCGCTGCTATACATCCCCAAAAGGAATAAAACACTTGCGTTCTGTCTCATTTCCTCTCACTAAAAACTAACCCCGTTAGTAGTCTCTCGCTCTTTACTATAGTGAGATTAACGAAACTTGGCGCATGGACTGTAATTTTAATACAACAGGAAAAATAAATTGCATGACATTTGACAGGTAAGAATTTTAATGACGAACAATGTTAATCCATTTTAAAATTATATCAAAGTAAATACTTTTTGCTGCTACTACAGAGAATAAAACTACCCACATGTTTGCGAACGGGATCTGATCAATTGAAGAGTAGCTAAAAAGTCATTTACTTAGTACTCGCAGATGTAAAAGTTGTTATAATAAAGGTAATCACTGGAAACATATTTATATGTAACTGGCCATTTTGAAAGGGCAATATTATAGAGCCAATAAAGTATTTTACAAGTGATACAAGAGTACGCCAATCGGCGGGCCGGATCTCTGGGCGCTTTAACTTTATAAATACTGCGCTATTTATTTCTGGAAATCAGCCCACTCTCATCAATATGGGTTTGGGTGTTCAGCCTTCGAGGAATCGCGTTGCAGCGCTGGACTTCATATTACGTATCCTTTAACTGTGTTTTCATAATGATTGTTAGATATGAGTAATTATCTTTCTGTTTCCATGGCAACCATGGCTGGTAGTGTGAAGGGTTTACTAATGTACTTATAATTTTAATTGGCGTTGAATTTGATGAATATAAGCTGTAAAAGTGACTTACGGAATCACTATTTAAGGAGGATTTGATTTTTATCGCCGTTTCGATCTGTTGTCTTCAAAAATGAACTAAAATTAGTAGCCTTATTATTATGTTAAGGAATTTCAGCAACTTTTGCAACTCAGTAATTTTTTTTATATGAAAGTTCGTTTTTGTAAGAATGATCTAAGATGATATTTAGTTTTATATAATTGAATTTATTTCAAAAACATAACAACACGCATGTAATCCCCGAAGGGGTAGGCAGAGGAGTGTAGTAAACCCTAACGTTTCATCTGTTACGTTTAAGTCCCACAATGGAATAGGTGGTCAGCCTATTGCCATACACCAGCAACACATCTAGACTCCGCGTCACTAATAAAAATTTTAATTAGAAAAATCCAATAGTACCTGACCCGGGATTTGAACCCAGGACCTCCCGAACGGCAGTCGCGCTTGCAACCACTCGACCAACGAGTCAGTCAAGAGATAACATTTAATATTATTGAAATTATTTTGTTATATGTAGTTAGGTCTTTGCTATATAATTTTAATGATTAATTAATGTTTAATGGCAAATATGTATTTCAGAAATGTTGAACATAGCATCGCATAGCGTAGTAGAGCATATTACGTACCTGCAAATACATATACAACCGTTTATTTTATATTTTCCAACATAGAAACGAATGAAAGTTCTTCAGAACTTGTGCTTGACCCGTGGCATAATTTGGGACATAAACATGTATATGACCACAGAAAATTTAACATACATAACATATTTCTCCTGCGGGTGTTAGATATAATATCTTATTATCCAAATGCATAATCTTGATAATGAAACGTACATATACATATATTCATACATACATACCAATATACAAACACAAAGATATAGAAAGTCAATACCGCTAGCCGTTGTTTGTGTTTGAACTAGAGCAGAGGATATTAAGCCGCCCAAATTCAGCGGGTCGTATATCAAGGCGCACACAGTAGCCGAACGCGACGCCAGCCGATGTCGCGTGTCGCCCGCCCTCGCCGCGACATGTCCCGGACTCCTTATACGCAATGAATGGACCCAGTGTGCGTGTAGGCGAACCTAAACGGAATATACTCCTGTAATTAGGAAATCTCTACTTTTATTTATTGGCCATGCGCAAACCGCATGCTAATTTTAAGTAAATTGGCCCCGTTTATCGCCAACCATCTAATAAATTTAAATGTTTAGTGCCGTACAGATAATTAATAAATATCGTAAACGTTACCACGCGAAGGGTTTGTGTTGTTGTACGCTTATGTATAGCTGTGTATGAAATTGTCGTTCCGTCTGTTATCGTAACCGGTACATCGATACGGATTAACGATTTAATTCTTTGTGTGTACACGCTCCACGAACGGTCTGTTACTTAGCTGAAAACACTTAAGACCGGTAAATCATTAAGGGACGTGCCAATGCCTAAGGGCTCGCCACTGAGCGGATAAGGCAATAAAACTCATTCACACGTTCGTCAATGTTATGGTCGCCTTATTAAAAACGTGCCGCTCAGGCTGTACTGAATCGATTTCCGTACACTTATCGATTTATTCGTCGATGCACTCAATTGAAATTAATACTGCCAGTTGCGTTTACGCGCCCGAGTTGATTTAGATTTAGAGTTAGTATTTAAATTTATTCGTGTTCCATTTTATGTGTACGTACGCCTCGTGTAAAACTTCAGTTGCGTGTGATTTATATAAGGTCACCGCATTTAACTTCGCTTATGTACGCGGCGGCTGTTAAATATTCATCTTAACGACAAGCAAGGTTCAAAGTTACTGTTTCTGCACTACGAAACCGTATATTTATGAAGGAATTACTCGTTACCAATAATCGATTCAATTAAAATTAATCGATTTTCTTGCATAATTATTACTTTTATCGTTTTCTTTATTATGGTTGTTATGGCCTTTTCATTATTATTTTTTTCAGTTTTCTTCATGTGTTTATTTATACTGTGTCTTTTAAGTAAAATCTAGATGAGAAAGCACGGCAATATTTTCTGTCCTATTTAAAAAATAATGTTAATGTAGAAAATTGTACTTGATATAATGTTTATATCCAATACCAAATTACCGAATAAATCTACAAAATATAACAATAATAATTGTACAAGGTTTAAAATTTTAAATATCGCTGTTTTTTTTTTATTTTTAAAATTTTTTTTTAATTTATTGCTAATGTTAAAATTTTTTTTTGGCTGAAATGCAACCGGTTTCAGTTAATTTAATGTTAATATGTTAATCGTTTTCAGTGCACAATTTAACATCTGTTACTTACGATGTATGATAATTTAACTTTAATTCTGGTAACTTTTTTCTATAATTGTTGTCAGCATTTACACCAGTGTTATGTTCTCTGTATCTATGCGTGTCGTTTGCGCCTCTAACTGGGGTGACACTCGACTTTTTACCTCGTACAATATTCTTCTGTATCAAATGTGCTAGTGTTTACTCTGTTGGTGCAACTTAATAAATAAATAAATAAAACGCAGTGGTTTATCTGATTTCTACATTAAGCAATAGTAGTGTTTTTTTTTCGTTTTCAGTATAGTATGTGTTATATTCAAATCAATTTTAAATTGGAAATAAACAAAAATTTTTTTCACTATATTAATTAAAGGCCAGCGTTAAACTAGTACGGACACATTCATCTTTCTTATTTTATACGCAAACCAAAATTTTAATTTCCACATACTAAACAAAGGAATTAGTAGTTTGCAAGTTCCTATTCAAATACAATTGACATCAATCAAATCGAACAGACAACCAGCAAGGAACACGGAGGGTTAACAACAATTCGCCAAGTCATTGACCGGTTGGCGGGCTCCGTTAGAAATAATAAGGTGGAATCCACCTGTCGGGGGTCGGCGCGTGGGAACGCTCCCCTAATTACCCGAGGCCCAGATAACGAGTCTAATTCGCGGCCTGCGTGCGCCGCGTCCCGCTCTCACGCACGCATTGTCTTCGGTAATTGCCGATCCTGTTCAATTTGTTGGATTTGTTGCCTCTCCGCGCTGCGATTCCTTTAAGTGGCCACTTTCAATTGGCTAAATAAATCTCGGCCGCGTTTACCCTCCTAAGCGTTCCACGGAATCCAACTATGGTGAATGTGTAGCGCGCTATTATATTTGCATTTGTTGAAGTCTCTATTACTGTGTGGCTGAGCGTGTGAGCGGTTTACGTGTGGACGTTGTGCTTGCTGCTGTATTTTGACAAGAAATATAAAAATTGGTGATACATTTTAGATTAATAGCGCTTATTAATAAAAAAGCTAAGTAACTTTATAAGATTCGTACTACATGTCCTATGAATTAAGGATGTATTATCATACAATGAGTATCACAAACTATAGTTCAAGAATCAGAGGTTCTAATAAAATGTTGAAATTCAATAAAAAAAATTTAACATGTAGCCCGCCACATACACAATTATACTACGCTTAATTGAATGCGATAGTCACACAAACAACTCGTTGAAGGATACTAACTGAAAGCGTACAACGAAAGCTTATACAAAGTTGCTTATTATCCGGTTTATCCTAGAGGTTGGCATTGAGGAATATGTAGCGTACAATGTCTAGGTTGCGCCAATCGGCCATTACTCACAGCGCTGTCATTGTTTTATTTCTGCATTACAAGACACAAATTACGACTGACCTAGTTACACTATTATTACAATAGCAAAGACGTCGTAAAAGATAATTATATAATCGCACCGATATGGGCTTTTATACGTCACGATAAACGCGCCATAGTCGCTAAGGAACACACAAAAGCACGCGAATTTAGGTGCGCAAGCGCAGGGCGTAACGCCCCCGGGCGGCTGATGAAGACATCACGGTGCGCGCCAATTGATTAGTCGCGTGACGACCAGAGAGATGCACGGACGTATTATTATGCGACGTTAGACACGCGTCCCGGTTATAGAGATAGAACATTATCCGAGCTGACGATGAGTTGCGAATATTCACGCGCTTTTATCTATTATTCTCTTATTTGTTCCACGGAATAATGTTTTGTATGTAGAAATTTGCAAAATAAATATGCAAATATACTTTTATATAATTGACTTGTGTATGTGGGTATTACTTTTCAATCATATACAACCAAAATAATTATGCAAACATATTAACTAGAACATTGTAGGCACAGCCTTAATTAAATGCACCCACTATCACTTATCCGACATTTTATCAAATGTTATGAGACGTGAATATCCGTTGTAATAGTTTAATTATTTAGTTATGCCTGTAACTTAACCGCTGTTAATGTGTTTGTTTACACGTAATTAAATCTATGAATATTCATATTAATTTTATAACTCATTACTATTCAATAAGTAGGAATGGCCGCATAACTTCACCACTCGTGTTTCGGTATGCGAGTTCATAAAGTATCAAGTGGTCAGAATACAATTTAAATGAATAATTTACGAGATGTTTGAATATGTTCACTAATAATATGCGTGTCATAATTTGTAGTATTTGTTTTCTTCGTCGCTTTTAACGTTAATTAAATTACGGAATTACTTGTATGCTTATAGTTAATCGTTCAGCATGTTAATGTCCAACTGATGTCGGCTTCTATACATGAGTCAGCCTAGAGCTAGTAAATATCTCAGTCTCTTATTTCATAAAATATTGTACGTTGAGGAAAGATGATGTCTTGTATCACTGTTGTAACTATCGTTGTTCTTTATGAGTGCCTTTTAATGAAATATCAAAAGGTCAAATTCAGCATCTAACTATTTAATTATCTTCTGGTTATTTCCCTTTTATGATGTTTACTTCGTAACTAAATCTCTTCATATTCGTGAGGCTTAATATTCTTAGTACCAGATAAATATGAGAAAATCATTTTAGAATTATTCATTTTTTAATCAATATGTTTACTTGTCTATTATATGAATTAACTCATCTCATATCGAATAAAATAATTAACTGAGAACTAGCCGTTGTTGGATGAAAAAGCTTTAATTTAATTTTGAAGCCTTGTAGATCTAGTTACGTAACAGTTCAATAGAAAATTATACTTTGAAATTTGCAATCAATGTCTCCATTATATACCAATAGGATTCGCATTAAACCACTATACGATTCTCGTATCATTACCCTAATGATCTCTTTAAGGATGCATTACATTGCGTCATGATTTTAATTAGGAAGATATATGTTTCAAATAACAGAGGTTAATGGATTGGAGAGAAAATTAGTTCTCATTTTGGATTGAGCTATTTTCGATGTGCGTTATAACATTCTAAGTTGTTTTATTTCAAAAGATGATCAATTGTATGGTGGTGTGGTTTCTTCGTACATAAGACTTCAACGCGTAATATTGAATTTGTAGAGACTAGAAAATGTTAATTGGCCTCAATTAATAGTAATGTCAAGGATATAAAATGCACTGCTACTTATAATACAATATAATCTTATTATCTATACAGTAAAGATGTTTAAAACAGATCATAAGATTATTTGTACACGAATCTCCAATTAGGATGAGGTGTTACGGGATGCGTTATGTTAAGGTAAGTAAGAAATGTTTACAGAAGGTGTACGAAAACTATAGTTGAGGACGTGTTTGGAAGCGACTTTAATGTCATAAGCATTCCTTATCAGTCAATTTTCAGGAAAAGCTTTAAGGGGGAGCTAATAGGGAACACTGAAACGTAAAAATTATTACAACCTTAAAGCTTTTAAGTTTCTCATATCTGTTTAGGTATAGGGGCTAACATGTGCACACGGTACAAACCTGAGACATTTGGACTTATAAAAGCTACCTGTACAGGATGGGACATATTTTTGTGGAATTGAATTATTTAAAATATGCATACTTGTGTACGGGCTGCGTTACATATACTTTAAACGTCTGTAACGAAACAACATGGATCCTTTAATTGGCTCTATATAACTTATATGTTTGAACTGCACTGAGTTGCAAGCACCATTCGTTCTCACTTCACACAGCGTGAGTACACGCTACGTTCGACTTGAAGTAGTTCGCGTTTCGCGATAATTATTCCTACAAATAGACAATAATTCGTTAGATACAAGCTGGTTGGCGTGCTCGGGCCCATTTGCCCGCGCTCCGGGCGCGCCGCTCGCCCGGGGACACACTCGAAATTGTTTTAAACCATCCAACGCGTATTAATTGCCAGCATAAATGATTTTAATGTTAGCAATTATTTTTATGAGTTTTTGGTAACATTTAAAAGCAATGCTCTCGCGATTTGTTCTATGTGGGAGCGTTTTCGGAAATGATTTGCGTTGCAACGTGATGTATTTGAATCATTTGTTTCAGTCTCGCATAACATGCTTCGGTTTGGGTGTGGGGCGGAATTAATATTTTAGTTTCTATTTATATGTACATAATTTCAAATATATATTGGATTACTTACGGAGAACATATAAACTGTAGAATATAAAGACAAACTGAAAGTGTTACAGAAATATTTTTCTATATTATCAGATTTTTAGCGATATATCGATATTAAAAGAAAAAATGTGTAACTAAGATTCAGTGACACTAAATGAGAAATTTGTCTGTATTGATATACACAGTCTAGTTAAAATAGGCTTTGACAATTCATGATAATCATTTAAATGGAGATGTGATTATCTTGGTGATAATTTTCATTGAATAAATCTACTCACACTGTTATATTGATTGTCAAATAATATTGCTTTTTATAGCTTGCCAAGTGGTTTAAATTTCAACTTACCCCTCGGGGATCCTGGGTTCAAATCCTGGGATACAAAAATTATACCTTAGATTTCTATAAGGCCTGTGATGTCCTGCCAACGATTTTGGTTTAAATCCTTCTCATACTGAGACGCGGTCCATGTCGAATTGTGGAGCGACAAGAGATTTGATGATGATGGTTTTTGATTTCCCAGTCAGTAAAAACATTCAACTGATGGCAATTCTTTAATGACGTTTTTATTTATATAATAATTGATAGATACAGATCAATTTATCACTGTGTTCAATGATGGTAACACGCCATCACCAGATTGTAAGCAACCTTTAATTAAATTTTTTTGTAATCCACATCTGTTTATGGCAAGTTTCACAAACATTACAAATTCTGGAATAAGCAAAAAAAAAACCGTAAAACCGAACAGCAGAATAAATCCCCATGTAAAACCGGCGAGTTTATTACATAACTAGCACAATAATGAACAACCGCCAATCGGTATAAATTACGTATAGTGGACAGGCCGCATTTACCGCGATGGCCGGCCATATTGAAACTAAATCAAATCTATATAATAAATAAATAAATCTCACCACCGTGACCCGCCGCCATCGCGAAATACAAATAACTCCACTAATGAACTTTGATTAAAAACTGATTTATTATTTTTAGCCGTTCGATCCGGCTAACGCGGGCAGTTAAATATGATAACATTTGCATTCAAAAGTAATAATATCCATTATGTTCTTATAGAAATGTGAAGGAACGTTCCAGAAGTAATTCAAACGTAATAAACGTAACGATACATACATTATGATATTTTAGAAATATGAAGGAACGTTCTAGAAATACTAGGAATGTGTGAGCCGCGGAGTAAAATTGTTTCAACAGATAAGAATGTATGACATAAGTTTGGCTAAAATTGACTAATTTTTGAGATTGAGCACAATTGTTAGCAGAACCAGAGTTCTGGAACAATAACAAATGTAGTGATGGTAGTCTCAAGTACAGCCTTAATAATAAAAGCGAAAAATATCCGAAATCAAACCGGATATGAACTGCCAAACATTCATCTGTAACACAATGAACTCACCCTTATGACAATAGTAAGCAGTATAAGGAAAAAATAAAATGATTAATAATTAATCAGTTTGTTGAACACAATGAAGTACATAAACACATAATCATAGTTATGTTTGGGGATATACTATGTTTGTGGAGCGCAGTGACGTGTGCTACGGTATGCAAGCCGCAGGGCGCGGCGAGTCAAGGTAAGGGGTCATAGAGAGAAAGGCGGCAGGCCTAACGTCTGTATTAATTTTATACCGACCTATCAGTGTTTAATGAAACAATGTATACACGGCAGGCTGACAGACGCACGCGCTAAAACAGTGTACCTCGTATTTAGAGGCTACGCACTTGGACGTATTCGGGCTATTAATGACCGATTGTATTCTATGTCATTGCTTGTTTCTGGTCCAAATATTGCTTCTTATATAGGTATAAATTTTAGATATCCCTAAATTTATCACGACAAAGATATTAGTGTTGGTACTGAGAACACAGTAAGGCGGCTTACGCGGTATCCTAAATAGAAAAGTCATCATACATCATCATCAGAGTATGTCGTAAGCAATTCCATCCGATTTAAAAAATGGCTGTGCTGTTGAAGTTCAATCAATATTTCGCTGTTACTTCTGAATAGTTGGAATGTCTCGTGTCCGAACGTGCCTACCTTTTATCATCATATGCTTGCTGCTAAGCGGCAAACATTGTAGGTGTAGTGTTAATGGGTCCGTATCGAGCATTACGTATAGATTTCTTTTTTTTAGGTGATATGTAAATCATACAATATTCGATATACGTATCTATGTCGGAAAAAGATAAAATATCAAATCACAATTAATCCATTAATCCAGATATATGACGCGTCTAGAAATGAATAACAACGTTACGCTGCTAATCAGCTCTTTCCTCATGTGATCGAAAAGTCGCATATTCTTAAAAGTGATTTCCTTTTGGAGGCATGAGATGTCTTATGTCACTACCTTCGTAGGTGCCTATCATTTCTTCACCCAAACATCGTCTTCATCAACAACCATTTAAGTATTCTACCGTTAGACACGGGCTCCTCGCAAAACTGAACTAAATGTGTTAAGGCTTTCTATTATGCTGGCAAATCGCGACTTGTCAAACTTCACACCAGTTAAAGGACATATCAACATGAGTTCTGTAGGTTTCATTACGATATTCTACTTGTCCGTTACAGCCAATAGGTCTTCTATTTGCCGTTTGTTATCTGCTTAACACGATATAGGTTCGTCTATCCACATGTAAGCAATATATACATATATAATATATAAACTATATAAGTGCTATGGCCGTACATTTTAATATACCGCCATCGAACGCTCACAGAGCTGCTAGTTAAAATTAAACACACAGCGATCTTACGCAAAACGGCAGAGTTTATGATACATCAATCACAAGCGTGGAATTCGTTCCAATTACTATCACAGTTCACTTTATACAGACAAATCTAAAACGTCGTAAATCCGATGTGGTATCGTAAATACGCGAGCCAGCTGAAACAACGAGATTTAATACAAGACATAACTTTTGCGTTATGACAGCCACAGGTAACATATAGCTGCGGTCCGCTTAAAGAAACGCTTAAGTCAATATTATTTAAAACCTATTTGAAAACTACATTCAGATTTACTAGTCGAGGCATATTGCACACATCTGCATTTTGTTAAATCAAAGCTAAATTAAAAAGTTTTTTTTTTGAAGACTGCTGACATAACCCTTACTACATCCCACTGCCTTAGTTGCAGCCCCAATACATAACACATTCATGACCATACACTACTCGCAGTGTTATGTTCGTATAAGTATGTTGGAGAATCAAGGCGCAGTAACGTTCTTTAAGCACATATTACATACGAGTTCAATGAAAAATGCGCATCATTCTGTGTTCCCAATTAAAATAAATTAAAAATTCTAATTCTAGTTATATTTATGTATGTTTACAAATATGTACGTATACAAGGACTCGTCTGTTGATACGTCTGTGTGGAATATATCACAAAACTATGTACCAATGGCGTTTAACATATATTTTTGATATTTCCCTTCCCCAACCCATAACCTACTCACGTCATGATGAAAAACAAGTTGGCGGGAGAACTATACCGCGAGATGTTTTATTATATTTGTTTCTCTAATTAACCAAGGCGCAGTAAACAATAGTTAAATTTGATTTAGATTTCGGTTAGACAACGGCAATTGTGAGTGTAATTAAACACAAACGCACGCATAATCACTATCACAGATACGACTGTTGGCCAAACGGGATTTTAAATTAATGGCATCTATTTCTCAGTACATTTAATTGCTCTATCAATTAGATGTAATGGTTAGATTACTCTCAATAAGTCTTAATGGTGCCGATTAATTATATCAAAATTAAAATACTGATACATTCGATAGCGGACGTTGATATGACATTTTGATTGTTTGACAAATTGAAATCGCGTTTTGTTGTTGTTGAACCGTCACTTTTACAAGACGAAAAAGGGCAAATATTTATTATGGCGAGAAACATATGAAAGGAACAGAGCGAGAGTCAGCTCAACTTATCTCCCGTTAAAGTTTTTAAATATCTTTTCTTCGCTACTGCAATTCTGCCGTAACCACAAACGAAAATACCGAAATAAGGTAACATCACGCCTGTAATCCCCGAAGAGGTAGGCTGAGGAATGTAGAACACTCCCACGTTTCACCAGTTACATACGTTTAAGTCCCATGGAATAGGTGGTGAGCTTATTGCCATACACCGGGCACAGGTGCAGGCTCCGAGTCGCTACTAGAAAATCTAAATTAGAAAATTCAAATAGTACCCGACCCAGGATTTGAACCCAGGACCTCCCGTTCGGCAGTCGCGTTTGCTACCACTGGACCAACGAGGCAGTCAAAAAAAGGATAATATCGAAATGTTACCCTATATCGAGGCTAGTATAAAAAGGTAGCTAGACAACTGACGGGTTAATTTTGAATATTTATCTCACCCAGGGAGCTATCAATGTATTTTGCCTGTGAATATTGTAATATTTATTTTTATGAGTTCAGTAGCATTTATAAATACCCCGTCTATTATAAGTAAATATGTGGCGAAAACATGATTTCAGAGTCACTGTCACGTGGCCTGTTGGTGCTAAGTTATATCCGAGACACGCGGCGTGCTGCGTAGAAAATGGTTAAACTGGCGGAGAGTTATGGATATATTTTCACGAAATCATATTAATTGTTCATACTATGATAAATAATCCAATAAAGATATGATATACAAAAATAAATACTTGGTGAAGTGTATTTTTTGACAATACATCTAAATGGGAACTATTTGTCTGTGATAAGCAGACGACAAATTATAACATAGACAAAATAAAACCTGTTTAAGAATATCAGTAGGAACCTAATGTAAAATTAAAATTCATTTATTACGGCACTAATGAAACATTTAAAAAATATCTTTTTATGTAAATATCCATTTATACCATTAACAGCAACCAGGTTGTAATTCATTTAAGCAAACAAAACGGTGGATTAGTCATATGCCGTATTGTACGAAGCTGTCGGTCTCCGAGCTTTATCTTAATTGACTACCATTTGATTTAGTAGTTCAAGCTGCGCTATATTCCAGGCGTACCCAACAAATTCAGCCCAAATCCTATCACGCTGACAATAGAACTCAAGATACCTCGACAAAGTGAATTTCGATTACAATAAAAACAGGCTATCGAAACAACATAAACAAATTTAATATTTCGGCAGCGACAAGCCTCTTACCGTGTTATAAATGTTAAACACAAGATCGTATATAGAGTAGCATTGTTACTGGCGACCGAATCAAAAAGTTGGCCGTGTTAGCTGCGCTAACACCGCCTCGGGGGACGTGCAGTGACATGTGACTATTTCACGTGTAACACGTCTGGTAAGAAAGTAACAAGGATATAAGATTGTTATCGTGCGTCAGGGAATTCGATTCAAGTTCAGGAGAACATTGAATAATGCATGTACTGTGTCGAATAGGCAATTCCTTGATCTTTATCTGTAATTATGGGTTTTTGGTTATAATTAAACGCGCTCGGAATGTAGAGACAAACGATTTATTAAACGCAGCAAGTTTAATGGGTTAGGCTGTGGTGTTATGTAGGCTAATATTTATTTACGTCGGAGCACTGTTGAGCCATATGGCATGATATATTGCTGACGGGTGGCGCAAAGTGGCGGACAATAACTCAATTGCGTTAACAATAACTGCGCAGTTTCAATTTTATAAATCTTTCAAATTTTCATTTGGGAACTGTTTATACGTTTCATTTATAAATCGTTTACATTTAATTTTGTGAATCGGTCATAGTGTAAATACACCGATAGTGACTTGCACAGAAGTAGGTCACCGGCAATATTTGTGTGGTTTAAATCATAAATTGCCAAGATTATTTTGCAAATACCTTCCAAATATATCTATGAACTGAACAAATTGGCCGAATTCTATACTGATTTGTCAAAAAGCTCAAATCATACTATAAGATTAGTCATTTTTATTGGACTGTACCTGCAACCGATGTTTCTAACATTATGGTACATATCTAACACTTGATTAGCCTTTTCTTGTTTATCCACATAAATAAATTAATAACAACGATAAGTACGTTCTTTGTAGGAACAATACTTGGACGAATTGATGATCGAAGTAACGTGACTGGTCTGTCTAGTCACTGTACTCTAAAGTGACTAGACAGACCAGACTGACTTGACTGACTCAAGTGATTTGATTTAATTTCATAGACATCTATACTCAAATATGAAAAATGATAACCCACAGAGCAACCTATAACCTTTATGGAGAAAATTAGGATATTTCATTGAAGCAGTGATAGCATAGTGGTTTGAAATTCGACCCCTCACTCTGGGAGACCGGGTTCAAATCCTAGCGCGTTGCTCTTAAAAATGTGCGTTTTAAGTTTAAATATCACTTGCTTTTGTATTTGTGCCCGGTGCATGGCAATAGGCTCACCACCTATTCCATAGTGGG
>DWJK01001823.1:0-15980 GCA_018248815.1 Croniades pieria auraria
CGTTTCACCAGTTACGTTTACGTCCCATGGAATAGGTGGTGAGCCTATTGCCATACACCGGGCACTATTCCAGACTCTGAGTCACTACTAGAAATTCTAAATTAGAAAATTTCCATAGTACCTGACCCGAGATTTGAACCCAGGACCTCCAGATCGGAAGTCGCGCTTGCAACCACTCGATCAACGAGGCAATCTAAATTATTAGGCAAAAAAAAATTAAAACTTCAGAAACGTTACCGACAATGGGTTCCGTCATCAGATCTATTACGGCACGACATTAATAAACAGCGTTCTATGAAGTCTACACAGGTGACATAACAAAACGAGGTCAGAACCGAATAGGGTACAATAGGTCCAGTGGCATATTGTCGTTCAACACAATAGCAGTTGTAGGAGGAATTGACTTTAAACTTTTTTATGTATCTTACACTTTGCCAATTAAAACCTGTCGACGATATACGAATATGACGATGAAGGGAGCGATGAATATAGAAGAAACACGTCAGATAAAAATCTGTGACAGTCACCTCTGCAAAAGTGCGTTTTAAATTTAAATATCACTTGCTAACAGTGCAGGAAAACATCGTGAGGAAACCTGCACACCTTACAAGCTACAAAAAATAAAATCTAAAATGTGTGAAGTCTGCTAACCCGCACTTGGCCAGTGTGGCAAACAATGGCCTTAATCCTCTCAATATAAGAGGAGACCCATTTTCCAACAGTGGAATGATAAATAGGTCGATTATTATTGTTATTATTATTATTACGTCAGATCTGTAAGAATAGAGATACTTGGTACTCGATGATCTTCGCCTATACCGTAAGAAACTCGACGTGATAATATAATGATGAACATTGGCATTTTAATTTGTAGTCCAGACTGAAATTTCAGCGATACGCCAATTCAATACAATTCACATAATACTGTACTATTTTATGCGAAGAGAACAAATTAGCCTGCAGCAGTCATTACGGGCTAAATTATTGCCTGCCACGTACTAGAACACGTACAATGATTAAGTTTAAAGAACACAACGAGAAAAAAAAACTGAAATGTGCAAGATTTTTGTCACATTCTGCCATGTTTCGTAATTAAACGAACGTTTTATCAACAGGAAGACATCAAACGAGTCGCCGTTGACGATTTATTGCAGTCGGTTATTAATTGCTTCGCGACTTCGTTTAGAAACTTCATTCTTTGACGACGGTTTCATGACTTTTGTCACATGTTTTAATAATTGTAATTCCACATTTCCACTGAAAATAGAATACAACTAACGTAATAATTGGTAGACACAAAGAAAAATATTTTACCTTTTTAAACAGAATTTAAAATGAATGAATTAATGTTGATAGTTGATATAACATCCGGTTGCAAAGTCGAATTAAGAAAAGGAAGTCCGGAGCAAGTTTTCTCCTTCAACAAGTATGGAGAAGAAGTACAAACTTAGCTTGGAGTTTCATGTATTAACCCAATAAACATA
Organism: Croniades pieria auraria; assembly: GCA_018248815.1. Lineage (NCBI taxonomy): Eukaryota > Metazoa > Arthropoda > Insecta > Lepidoptera > Hesperiidae > Croniades > Croniades pieria. Next base: position 1,485 of record DWJK01001823.1, read on the forward strand.
CATTTGTAGCGGGAATAGTTTTAAAATCTTATTGAATGCACTTATAACCAAATGGTTGGAAAATAGTGTTTCTGAAACCTAACCCAAACAATCTCTTAATAGGAAAATTCAAAAGTAATTCTCGAAATAATCCTACAAAACGCTATAGAAATACCATCGTTAGTGCCACCTTATGATACCCGACAAAGAGTATCATGAACAATCCTTAATTCATTCCTATGAAATCCTTCCAATCTCAAGGAATACGGTTACGTAGTCCTATGCCGATGAAATATGATAGAGAAAAGCATAAGTCCTTCTATTTTATCGATAATTATTATCCTTAAAATATAAATTACATATTCTTCCTGGTCACGTCTTGTTCTCGCATCCTCTCATCAGTTAATGTTCCTGAGGATCAAAAATGTTGTGTGTTTACAGTCGAACTAACGACAGTATTTTCAAAATTTCTGTAGATTTTGTGATATTTGCGTGATTTGCGTTTCTTTAAATAATATTCGTCACCATTAGACATAAACAGATATGAAATATTCGTATCTGATTTCCACTTTTATCCAATAATATAGAATGAAATAGTGACCCCGCCTAAAGGCTTCGCCATTAATGGTAATCTTTATCTATCCCATGAATAAGCGGCGAAGGTCAAAAGGCCGGGCTGCTCACCTACACCTTCCCAAAATAGCCTGTCAAGTGGACTTCGTCTCGAAAGTTCCGTTAAGGACCGTTATATGATTCGAAATCCGAAGATTCAGCTATCTTTTATTCAAATATTCGGTTCTTTGGATTGTAGGTGTCTATGCTTACGCTGCTCTGAGATTCTCAATAAAAAGCGTAGGTAAATATCGACTTTGGTATATATTAAAGTTTATTATTTAAGTCTGTATTCGTCCCAAGTTATATTCGGTGAAGCTAACTAATGGTTTAAAATTGGCAAAAAAATAAGAGAACACCAAACAATTTCGAAAAAACGTAACATCACGCCTGTAATCTCCGAAGGGGTAGGCAGAGGAGTTTGGTACACTCCCACGTTTCACCAGTTACGTTTATGTCCCATGGAATAGGTGGTGAACCTATTGCCATACACCGGGCACTATTTCAGACTCCGAGTCACTACTAGAAATTTTAAATTAGAAAAATCCAATAGTACCCGACCCGGGATTTGAACCCAGGACCTCCCGATCGGCAGTCGCGCTTGCAATTATTTCCAATTTCTTATTTAAAAATATACTTAAATGTAGAGGCGTTGAAGTTTTTGAAAAAATTGTGACTGTTATTTCTTAATACTTATCAGGTACATTATATTTTTTAAATATTAGATATTTAAATTTATCAGAAATATTTAAAAGAAAATAGTAAATAATTATTTATGTTATTTCGTCGATATGCTCTGCGCCTGTGCTATGCAGTGAGATGTGAATAGAGTTGAAGCCACATATTATTTTTTATTAGTTTAATTGCTTTAATGCGAAAGTTTATTCAAAAAGCGTACAGCAATTATTGAATGATAAAAAATAAATAATAATATAAACATCACACTAGAGACATACTAATATTTTATTCCAGATGTATGCAGAGGCTGTGCTGCGTCAACTAGACGGCTGAAACATTCGTAAACTTTAAAATCCCTAAACCCAAGGTACATGGGTAAATTTACATTTGTGCATAAAACGAACACAAATATTATATCATCATGAACATCATCATCGTCAACTAGTTAAACGACATCAAAACCGGTCTCCTCTCTGAATGAGAAGGGTTAATTAACGCCATAGTTAGTCATGTTAGACAATTGTGGGGTGGTGAACTGCACCCAACACAACCACTTGTGTGTATATAACACAAATAATCTTCTATGGGAATGGAACTCACAGCCCCCAGATCAGTACTACAGTTTACTAACAACTAGACTAAAAGGCGCGTCAAAGTACAGCTTATTTGTTGAGGAAATCATGTTGCGTTAGAAACACTAATTTAAAGGACCTTCTAACTAAGAAAAATTGTCACATCCGCTGTTCACTAATGTATAGGGTAAAAATGAAAGCTATATAGTTGTCAAGTAATAACTGGAAATTGCAAAAAATGGCCCCATTTCGCGACCTGAATTTTATTAATTTATGATATACATGACGAACACAACTGATCGGTGTATGTGAGAAATGTAGAGAGGAGTGCAAGACACAGTGATGACGTAAAACCAAACTGGATGTTATGACGAAACCTCAGGTCATGTACTAGGCTATTATAAACGTGAAGTACTGCTTCAGCGAGTCATGTATGAGACGGATGATGAACGTGATCGTGCGTTAAACAGAGAGGGGCATATACGAGTATCGCATGCGCCAGCTCGATGGGCGGTGACATATCAGTCGTTGCGTAGTGCAGGTATGTTTATAGAAGCAATGTTATTCATATTCAAATTTCAATTAATGATTTCATTATATACATAGGTATATATGTATGTATGCTAGCGGCTCTCTCCCGTTATAGGAACGGACATTTTGTTATGAAACAACGTAGTTTGCACTAGGATAACATTAACATCAGAAGAGTAATACAGCTGAAGCAATATTGTTATATGAGAAAACATTACGATAGTAACTTTTTGCCTTTGCGAATATAATAATGTACATCATCGTCATCATGGGCCTATTCCAGTCCACTGCTGGACATAGGCCTCCCCCAATGTACGCCATCGCGCTCTGTTCTCGGCTTGCCGCATCCAGCATGTACCTGCAGCCTTTCGCAGCATTTGGCATAATAATATACGCACTTTTGTAATACAAATTACTTAAATACATTTAATAATCATATTTTGTACGATTATATTGAATTCTCTAATAGAAAATTAATTTATGATATGATAGGATCTAATCCATAAAAGCTTATATAAAAACATGAACCAATTAAAATAAGACTTAATAAAGAAATAATTATCGTCAATATTTTTATTATAGCTCTGACATCTTTTTTAATTAGTATAATTAGTTATCCCATGAATATATCTATTCTGCGAAATTTATCACAATTGATTTTAACAATGAGATAGAGTGAAGTCTGCAGACGTTTTACTGTATTTTTGCTTTGAGAAACGAGTTGGAATATTTTGTGTGCCACCTGGCATCTCTGATACCATAACACTGTGTTACTTGTCCAAAAAAATTGATGTGATGTTTTTAAGTTACAAAACGTTACCGCTTTTATAGTACCAAAGGTACCGATGATGCTTTTGGCGGGAAAAGTATACCTACGTATTGGATTTTAAACGTACTAATGAATATTTTTTATACTAACTAATTTTCATGTTACCGATGTACAAGGAATTAAGTTATATCAGTTTTGTACAGCGACATTTAATTAAAAATAATATGTTTTAAGTTCCTGCACTTCCCGCCCTTTCTCCCCTAACCTTTACGCAAGGCGATTTTGTTGACAATGGGTCACTGGACCTTGTGTTGCCATTTTTGGGCAACCGCCATTTTGTCGAAATATTTCCGTGGGCATACGGAATGCAAATTTTTAATCTGTGATACATTGCTTACGCAACGTCACCTTGATTTTTGTTGTCATTGACTTGATCTGAATGGCGAATTGTGGTTTCTTTTTATTTCCGGTTATAGCTTCATACGCCCATTATATTCAGATAATTAACATTGATACATTTACATCATATTCTTAAAGTCTTGATCACAATTAATCTCATTTGATAAACACTGTTGAAATATATTTAACGAAAAACATTTATTATATTTTAAGTCTGGATAATAAAGTAAATGAAGAATCTGAAATTAGTTAAAATTTCATGTGCATTACTATAATAATTGTTACAATTTACGATAAGAAAAAAAATATAATATACATGAAAACAATTGAAAGACTTAAAACTCCCGTATTTTTCGCGATAATAAATCGTACAAAATATAAAGTTATTCTGAAACAATATACCTACGGTAACAAAACATTCCTAATTTGGTATGGTGGACCCTTAAAAATATCAACAGGTCAGAATACACCCGAATGCGCTTTTTACCCAATTTTACTACCAAACGAGCCCTAAATTGGCCAAACCATATCAAAATACAGGCGCCGATATTTTAATGTTGGCGGGAGCGCGCCGAATTATAATAAAGCCGACGCCATTTTGATTTCTCCGTTTAAACTAACGACACGACAGCGATCAACAAAACTTTAAAAAATTGTTAGATTTTAAAGTATGTACATAATAGTACGTGGAAGAAATGTGTGTTTACAAAACATCGCGCCTGTATCTCCCCGAAAGAGTAAGCAGACAAGTATTATTCCCCTCTTTCAGCGCTTATATATACTCTACGTTGCATGGAATAGGCGGTGAGTTTACGTGTATGTTATAAAATAACTTATTTCACAAGTACATTAATATAATATTGGAAAGGCAGAAAATTAAGATAGTGTTCGTCTCTCGTAGTCGAGGTCGCATCGTTTCCGAAGTAGCGTAGTCTTGTCGTTACACACACAATTCACAGCGCCCGCGCAAAAAAATTGTTTTTATCTCGTTAAAATGTTGTGTGTTCGTGCATCATATGTGCACACCTACGAGTTGATATTTATATCCTGGTTATATTTATTATTGTATTATTAGCCAGTTTCTCGTTTAGAAACATTTAGTGTTTGATATTCGTTGAACACTAAAACACCTAATATTTTTATTCGAATCCATTATCTTTCGATTGACTTTTTATTTATGTATCTTATTTTTACTTGACCTTATCTTGACTTTGTGAGACTGGTTTAGTGGTTCAGTGGTCAATGAAACTGACTGCTGAGCAAACTGAGCTGAGCTCGATTCCATCCAAAACAAAAATTTATATGACAAGTACGAATATTTAGTCTATTGTTTATTAAATATTTAACAAGGACAATAAACCACAATATATTTCAATAGAATTATTAACGTTATTGTGTCGACACGCCAGATATCTAACGGGGATGGCAAAGAGTACCGAGTGCCAGTATAATATCTATATCTTTATCGATATATCGAGACTTGATTAAATGCTCTGTACACAAATCAATGGATTTACAAAAATATATGCACGTGTCGACATTATGTGGTAACGATAAGTATAGTTACAAAACAAAACAAAACAAGGGCGTTATTATTTCACCTGTTAAAATGCAGTTCAAGTTTTGAATAAATCTTCCGTCTTGCGACAGCGGCAGCTACTGGTTTTTCTGAGATAGGGTAATCTCAATTTTATTTTGGGATACATTTACATTGTAAATGTGCGCTCTCGGCTGCCTCCTCAAAATCTAAACCGTGTTTATCGTGACGTGATGTATATAACAAACAATAACTGTACATAGACACAACTTCAGTACGTTTTAACAATATTATTAAATGTGCGTCAAATTAATGTTATTTATAACTTACTTAAAGCGGTGTAAATAAATATACATACATGCGTGTAGAAGTGCGAGGGCAGTTTTTAAATTTACCTGTAACCTTTACTTCCTATATTAAGGAACTATAAGACACTTCAGATTATAAGAAGGAGAAAGAAAAATGACATGACATCATCTTTTCTACTCAGCAGAAAGATATCGAAAGCTTACGTCAGCTCGCAAGCTCCCAATCCAGAAATAACGGATGACGCATACATTGCCGTAAAATGGCCGAAACTCGATTTTATGCTGATTAATGATGCGATTACCGTTAAATTACATTAATTAAGACAATTATTCCACGGTGAGGGTCATTGCCTTAATGTTAGCAGGTACATATGTATTAACCAAAGATAAATGATTTTCTTTTGCGCTTTGTTCTGGAACCTCCTGTCAACATTATTGTGAACGGTTTGTTTCTTTCATTAAAATGTTAATTATTTTTGAAAAAATTAATGTTAAAGTAAAGTTCTTATGTATTTTAAAAGGCCATAAAACTTAGTGACTCTTCACGTATTGGAGATGTCCATAGACAACAATGGCCGCCATGTAACTCGTCGAAAAATAACGACGCCTTAAGAAAACTGTTTGTTTCAAACATATCCAAGCAGTTTCACGAAGTTTCGCCTGCAAACAACTGCTGCTGTTTCGGCCAGTAAGTCAGGATTATTTTCCACCAAATACATATCGTAACATCCTAGTCGACGTATCATAGTAAATATATATTACACGCAAAAAATGAGCTTCTATCGTTCCACTGCTGGAAATAGGCCATTTCCCAAGTGTGCCGAAACACACGATCCTCCGCAGTTCTCAACCAGCCGCTGCCACCCGCCTTTTTAAGAGTCGTGATCTACGATTAAAATTTTAATAGTTTCCATTAAAATATTACATATTTTTAAAATATTACATACTTTTAAATATTACATTTATTTAAAAGTCATATTTTTATCGCAAATACAAATCTAAGATTTTGATTACGGCCAGCGCCAAAGGCAGGTAACAGCTAAAAAATAAAATACCTTTTTAACCTTGCCAGATAAGTTAATCACTTAGAATACCCTTAAGTCTTAACTCTAGGCTATAAAAAGGCACAAAAAAATTTCATATTAAGGCATGTAATTTAAAAATGCGCATACCAATGTGTTAGCAGGATCATGTTAACAGTAATTGTAGGTTTTAAAGCCAAAACAGTGTTTAAATAGTTATTTAATAACTCTATTACGCCTCAACTTATGTAGAAATCGTAAAGCCTTGTTAAACCATCCGAAACTGCAACGGAGGAGACGAACATATCATTAAAATAACACTTTAAACGTTCAGGTAGTTGCCATATTGTTGGCGATAAGCGAGTATTTTAAAAGTAAATAGCGGGTATTTAGTAAAGTTAATTAACAGAAAATATCCCAATGGTAACTCGGACTTGTGTCCGATATACAGCAATAGAGTCACTAACTATTCCATTATGGAACGTATAACGTAAATGTTGGGAAATGTCGGAGCGTACTACACGCCTTTGCCTGCCTCTTCTATCTCTTCTTGATATTAAATTTTTTTTGTCACATTTTTTAAAACAAAAAAAAGCGATAAATGTAATAAATATTTCGGATTCTAAGATTGCATGATACAGGGATATTTATAAGAATTACTGTCGAAGACCAGGCGTGTTTCTTCTACATCAATTTAAATCAATCATTTATAATAATAACAATATGTCCATATTTATAATACGTCCTTGTTTTCTTATTCAATCTTCTTCTCCTTCACCTTCTTTAACCTTCTGAGGTAGAACCAGTGTCTGTGCCCGTAGGTGGCGAGTAATAAGTTAGTAGCACGTGGGCTAGCCTCAAGGCGCTGGCGACCTCGAACGACCTCCTCCGACGCGACGGTTTCCTGGTACTTCTGCTCAATTAACCGAAGATTCGATGGGGTTTTGTGTTGTAGGTGGCGTTTACTTAAGCGCCGCCGCCCCCGCAGGTGTCTTCATAATTCAAAATTTATGTCAACATGTAATTATTAATTATTAAATAAATACGTTACATTGTGTGTTGTACACTTATTGTATGTCATCTATGTACGTATGTTATTATATCACCACGTGGGTAGAAGGCACAAAGTGCCAAACATATGAAAAAAACATGTTTTCGGTTTTATGTTTTTGTTATTTAAAAGAGTGCTGGGAGTTTTTTTTCGCCGGCTTTTTTCTCCCGGTGCACTATAGCCCGAGGGGCGCATAAAGCCGAAGTACAATGATTAAAACATGACCTTCATTGAGTCTATGTATATACCCTATAATGAATAATAATTAAAAAAAAAATATACGTTCAAAGTTTTAACTTTGTAGCATAAGGCACCTAATCTGAAAAAAGTACATAATTATCAATATGTGACAGTATTCACCACATCCCCGGAGTGGAAGGCTCAAAGCGTGACTACTAGGCTGTCGCTATTCTATTATGGAATGGCTTGCTTTGATATACCTTCATTTTGTATCTGTAAACACCAGAAACCTAGCTATTTGATAAATCTTTAGAACATAGAACTCATATTTTCCTTTCACAATTAGTACTAATCTCAACGAGGCTTCCTAATTTGAATCCATTAAATTAATTCTCCATCGGTAAAAGGAACGTCGGCCGTCCTCCTGCCAGATGATCTGACGACCTGAAGAAGACAGCGGAAAGTTGCTGGATTCGCAAGGCCTACGACCGCAAGGAGTGGCGCCGATTAGGGGAGGCTTATATCCAGCAGTGGGCATCTAGAGGTTGACGATAAAAATGATAATGAATATTAATTCATTCCCAATCGAGAAAAACATATATTTAACTCTATTAACTTCGCATAATCGTATCAAGAAAGGTACAGTACAGTACATTTCTCGTTTAGTAACAAATGAAACAGCCTTAATAAATAGTTAGCGGGCGACGTAAGGCAGTCGGTTAAAATACGTTAAACAAGTATTTTGTAACGTTACAAAATCTCGCGAATATCTGCTATGTAGAGCGTCATTTAAATGTCAATATATCTTAGCGTTTAATGCTTGCTGCGGTAAAAGTGTCGATGGTTGGTGCAAAATAAAAAAAGTCAGCGGATTTTCCAAATAAAAAATATCGATTGGGCGAGCACCACGCGAAAAGTACTTATGTGATACTGCATAGATATTTGTCCTTTATCTTAGAAAAAATTACAATATTGTCATTGAATTATTTGTATAATAATTCCATGTTTTTTTCTCTGTACATATAATCTATTGTTAATATCATACTCAACGCAGACGAAGTCGCGGGTATCAGCTAGTTTTATACATATCTTGTATACGTTTACAGATATTAGCGATATTTTGTACATACTTATCAATGTAGCGCCATCGCTGTAAAATTTTGGGACTGACATATATATGTGGTGTTGATTAGCCTACTGGCTAGAGCTGGCGGCTGCGCGTTCGACTTTCACTCGAAGCTAATATTGATTTATATTACTATTTCGATATTTCTATATATATACTTATGTTTTTATTGAATTGTCTGCTCTAACAGACTAGTTACCATCATCACAATTGTACGCGGTGTTTATCTGTAATAGATTGTGCATTTAGCTATTAAGATCGCTTACTTATGTAACTAGTTTAAGCCCCATTTAATGTAACAATCGTTGGTAGATCTAATAAATAAATAAATAAATAAATCACTGGTTACCATCATCATCATCATCAGCCTATCTCAGTCCACTGCTGGACATAGGCCGCCCCAACGAGCGCCATCGCGCCCTGTCTTCGGCTTGTCGCATCCAACATCTGTCTGCAGCCTTTCGCAGATCGTCATCCCACCGGGCCGGAGGGCATCCTACACTACGTTTGCCGAGCCGCGGTCTCCACTCCATTGGTTACCATAGCTCTGCCTGATTCAGAAGCAGGCCACCGTACGTAAATATACCTCAAAATATTTACATTTATACTTATACACTTAATTCTTACGGATGTTTGATTGCAAACCTCACCAAGGTTAACTAAATCTACATCCCTTAAAATTCTTCGTAGTGTTCTTTAAGGAGTTTAAAGTGTGCTATATTCTCTGCTCACTTATAGCTTCATTTTCAAGTCTACAAATTTGCCGCTCTCGCTCGTGACTTGCGCCAGTGGCAAGCGCGGTGTCGCAAGCGACAGCCGCGATCCGGTCGCAACACTTGTAACCGGACAACTAATGCGCCTGTCGTTTTGTAATAAGGCTTTCCCACATTGAACCTTGCTCTTTTTTTACTAATATATTTGGGTCAAGTACCAGTGTGTTTGACCGTTTTGATTTATATATCATTATCCTTATAGACCTGATATGCTACTTCTACACTCATCAGTATCTAGATAGAGACGTGTGTCTCTCGGTGTTCTCTGCTTACCCCGTAAGTGGAAGATATAGTACTAGACTATATCGTTAATTCAAGCTGATACTCTAGATAGACATATCGTTAAACTTATTGCTCGGAGCTAGCTGCCGATACTGTTGGTCTACTACGGGTTGTAAGATTCGCTTGGTTTACAGAACAAATAGTATATCTTATAACAAAATAGTTATGTATGTTTAAATACATTAGTACCATAAGATAGGTATTGCCTGTATCAGAATTAGTCATGCAGGTACAGCTCACTGTGAGACGACTCGCAAGTCGTCACAGTGTCGTTATTATTAATATCAAAAAATGTTTTTATATGATTAAATAGAAGCATCATGGTTATATGTTTGGTTCCTCAAATCAGGAACATGGGTTCACACACTATGTATCACAAGCCCACCACGCTCGTGTTGTGGAATGGTCGGTGTGCGGCGCCTGGCTATCAATAATTACGCAGCTTCTAAAAGCTTCGTCTTGCAAAAGACCCTATAACGACCCTTAATCAATGCTAATGATTCACATGTAACTACGTTCGTGTACCAGGCAATCATAATAATCATTAGATTCGTTCAATAACTACCTGTAGGAATGTAATTTGGATCATTATGTATCGTATATAAGTGTTTATTTACGTTATATAAAAAATAAAGTATTTATAATCATTATCATTAACCCTTTTATCGTTCTGTTGCCTCACATGGATTTCGTCTCAAAATGAGAAGGGTTAAGACCATAATTTTTCATAATAGCTAAATAGGTGTTGGTAGTCTCCGCACAGTAAGGGTATGCTCACGATGTTTTTTTTCTCTACTACATCAACTGATATTTTAATAATAAGTCGTCGAAATAAAGTTGTTTAAGTCCATGTTTTCTGCTTGTTCCAGAAATGTGGCGTGCGTAAATCATAATATCAAGAGAACAGAAAACAAAGCCAATGTTTCCACAAAATATACGAAGGTGAGTCGATATGTTATAACCATTGATTTAATTTTTAATGTTTTAACATAAAACAATAGATCGGCTCGACATCGCATAATTCATGTTAGGAACGTGAAAAACACATTTGTATCTATAACAGTACGATACTTCGATCAAATGTAAAATTACTCTGCAGCGGTTCGAGTGAATGTTCGGTGGTACAAAAACCTTATCGTGCAAGGTAATTCCCCTAAGTGTACCCCGCCCTACACTTTGCTCGTGGCTCGTAGCAAAATAACTTTACATTCGACAACAATTGTATATTGTAAAGTGAGGCTTGATACTGTTAAGCTAGTGTTACACGTTGCTATGTACGGCCGAAATGCTAGATTTTAAAAAAGTATGCAAGTAAAAGGTATGCATGATCAATCATTTTATTAAAGTGGGAAAACGTGCTTCAAAGTATATGCCTTGACATGTTCGTGCCTGCACATTCGTTGAGAAATTCGCCTGGCATATTTAGTAAAAAATTCTTCGCTTGCATAATTCGAAAAAATTTTAGGCTTGAATAAGGTTTTGACTAAACAAAATTCCTTTTACGCTTATTATCGCGTTGATTGATCATACATGCTTCAACATAAAGTGAAAAGCCAGCTTAATATTAGAAATAAACACTTTTACGTTTTAGTAAAACAAAACGTGATAACTAGATGAGCTAAACGTATATATGATACAGTTAGCAAAACTGTTCCACAGATAAACATATCCATGTTACTGATACCGAATACGTTGTAACCGATACCAACCGAGGTACCAGTGACCGGGTGCCTCTGTACCCAATGACTGATGAAATTGGTATCAAGGCAGACAACGCCGATGGCGATGAGGTAGCCAAGACCGAAACAAATAGAAACGATAACGATACCGAAACAAAGGAACCGAAAGAGGGCAAACAGAGATCGGTGTCCTTCAATAGAGACGTACACGTTAAAAGATTTGGTGAGTCAGAGAACATTTTGGGGGTAGTCTGTTTGTAGTACCGCGGCACGTACCTTCACATCGTAAATAAGAAATACATTTAAAAATCACACATCACATTAATTTGCATTCAAACTGTGAAGACGACATTGTATATTCCCCTGTACCTCTTATCAATAATTGTATCATCAACTAAACACAGTTGGATATATTATGAAGAAGTCTGAAACTGTAAATTTTTGATCCAAGTTGCAAGTTCACCTAACCTGAGTCAGGTGTTACCTAGCAGTCTTAACATAGACAGGAATAATATCATTATGACACATGAATAAGTAATGCTAATTGTAGTCATTGGCGTGTTTAGAATGATTTACATTGAGTTATTACTAAGCATCTATTGAATTTATGTATATAAATAATTGCCAAAGTTCTATTATGGGACAGCCAAGTTAATAAAATTGATGATAAATTTGGTATATGTAATAATCTGAACATTATCGTTACAAGAAGTAAACAAATTACCCGTGATTAGTAAGAGAAACAAAAAAAACATACGACCTACATAACAAATAACTTTGGATGCAAATTAATGGAAGATGAACAATATTAATATGAAGACTTAACGCAAGCTAATAGTATTTCCAAAGATAAAGATGGACAAATTGTATGTGAAGCGAGTGTCGCATAACCCACTAATTTTCACGTAACCGTAATATTTCAAAAGATAAGAATAATTGTCATTATGTAGAACTTAAAGGCTGACAACATCGCAAATGTTAACAGTAATGATCTATTAATCATCTTGACTAACGAAGAATGCGAGTGACTAATTCTAACAAATGACAAATCTTCTGTAGAAATAGATGTAGTATACATTAATATACTTGTATATAACTTCATTTGTCATTGTTGTTTCAATATGTGCTTTGTTATAGATGTGACGTGTCGACTTATTTCAGTTGAAGGCATAAAAATTGTAATGTAATGGTAAAAGTTTATTTTTATTCAGTCCATGTCAGCCTTGGTGCAAAAACCTTTTCAAGTCGTCAAGAATAGCAACTCTCTTTAAAATTAAAAAAAGTTTAGTTAAATTTCTATTAATATACATATGAGAAATTTAGGAAAATAACTGTATATGATTTAATTGGGTTAATTAAATGTTTGCTTTATACAACAAATATATGATTTAAAAATCCAAGAATTTTGTTTCAAATGAAAATATTACTGACTTGGAAATGTGCTTTAATTTTCATTTACTTATTTTTTGCTCGTTTCTAAATTCGGTATATCGCTCACCCGCCGCAATCTCGATCATTAAATGTAGAAGAGATTAATCAGAGTTTAATCAGAGAGAGAGAGATGTCTCCTACTGTATTTAAAAACAATTTTAATTTACAACATAAATCCTCACCTGCTATTGGATTACTTGATCTAACAGCGTTGGATTCTCCCAAGTGAAAGTGTTTCTGATTATTTTAGATTAATACACTTTATGTAAATATTAGATTGGTTCAATAAATAATTAAACTTGAGCATTGAAAAAAGTCGACCAATTTCGAACCTCTTCAACATTTGCTTCCTTTATTTGATTTCACGTTCCATTTTTTAAACAAATTTATAATAAGTTCATGAAGTTATTATAATAAATATATTTTTATAGAAAAAGGTATGCTTTAAGTATCTAAGAATATTTACTAAATGTATGAAATGTCTCACCTCCAAGCTTGTCCAATTTAAACACTTTGTTTCAATTGCAGCTGTCATAACGATTGTTAATATCTAGTCGTGAGGAAGTGAGCAGTAAAAAGAAAATATATTTACATTAGCGAAATGCGTTTGTTGAAAGACCGTAGTAGATGTTCCGCTGTAGAATGACATGAGAGCCCGAACAGTAGATATCAGTGATGGCCAAGATAATCACGAAAGTGGTGACGGAGCAATAGCTGTAAAATAAAATTATAAAAACTGTACCTTCCACGATAATTTGCCAGCGATCGCAACACGTCTGTGTCTGATTATGAAATCGGTTTTTTACCCTAATGTCATGCAAATGTTGATTTGAGGTATGCGATTCCAATTAACTCAATTAATTTAATTCAAGACTATGTTATGTCTACAATTATTTAAAAATCTCTAATATGTCACTTGTTTCTTCATTGTTTCTAATATGTCACTTGTTTCTTCATTTGCAGCAAGTCAACATATAAATTTAATTCAGAGTAAAATTATTAAAAATTGTAGGTAGCTATGTCTAAATGAAAAATGAAAATGGAAACAAGTTTCTAAATTGCTTTAAACTTCTTCATAATGTATTTCTCTGGCGTTTTAACCGATTTGAAGAAAACGTAATATAAAAAGAGCTTATTTTAATTGAGCGCTGGATAAATGCAGGAATGCGAAATTTGGTAATAAATTGGGGCATATCTTTGCTGAGTTTTTCGGCTGCGCCCGGTTGAGTGCCCATCGTTAACAAGATACCATGTATAAAATACTTGCTGCTGTCAACAGGACCGACGGATTTTATGTATTTTTGACAGTGTGAACTCATATTCAGGTGTCAAGGTTAGATTTGGATACATACGACGGAAATTCGGTAGGTACGTACGTACTGGACCGTGATTTTAACTGTTCTCATTTTATTAAAATTGTTTAATGTGGGAGCAAGACTTGTTACATTAGGAGACAATGACAACGTTGACTTCTGATATACATCGCAGTAAAGCAGTGATAGCCTAGTGGTTAAGAATTCAGCCTCTCACTCCGGAGGTGCTGGGTTCAAATCCATGGCGCGCACCT
>DWJK01001824.1:0-15980 GCA_018248815.1 Croniades pieria auraria
CATAACAAGTTTATAATAAATAAAATAAAACATAATAACATAATCGATTCTATCTGCTATCTTGTAAATAGTTATCAAGATGAACATTTAACATGTCCTTAATAAAGTATCTAACGTAATTTCATTAGCACATCGCCTTAACACCGTGAGTGCATCTAATATAATAAAGGAAACGGTGGCCGTGTGAGCAATATGTCATGACGAAGGTGGCTTCGCGATCTCCACAGAGCATACATCGACTAGAAATGGCGATAGACAACGAACTATAACCACAAGTAGTTTCCTAACGTACGTGGCATACAAACTAAATCTTTCGAAATTTATTACGTATTTACGTATTCCTGCCATCAAACCTTTTACCGTTTTACTGTTAGACACGGCTCTCCATTCAGAACGATAAGAATTAAGGCCGAAAGCATGGTTACCGAATAGTGGTTGATTACTCTACAAACCGTAATAATAATAATATTGTTCTGCTTTGCGAAGAACAGCAGGTTCTAAAGCTTACGTCACAATATTTTTCTTCACGGTTATAGTAAGTGCTATTTAATCGTAAATCGCAAATGGTTAAAGACGTGTACGCCAGGATTTAATCCCAGGACTCCGGAACTGGGAGGCTGAATTCTGAACCACTACCTCGATTAGTACTTTATACCTTTCAAGTATATTTATTACGTGATGACTGTTTAATAGCCGGTAGTCAGCAAATGAAATGCTACTTTCACAGAGTAAAAAACTTATTTTTATAAAGTGGTCACGCTTTGACATCGTTAAGCGAGACATATTACTGTATTACCATTAAAAAAAGCTATAAAAATAAAACCGACGTCAAAGGCCAACATAAGTTCAACCACAATCGCTTTAATGGGTCATTTAATTTTCAGTATAGTTAAAAGTGTTCAACAGGCATAAGGTTAATTTTATCAAGAGACAATTTTTAAACTAAGCCCGTACCATCACGCCTATAATCCCCGAAGGGGTAGGCAGAGGAGTGCAGTACACTCCCACGCTTCACCATTTACGTTTAAGACCCATGGAATAGGTTGGGAGCCTATTGCTATACACCGAGCACTGAACCAGACTCCGAGTCACTACTAGAAATTCTAAAATAAAAAATTCCCATAGGTACCCGACCCGACCCGGGATTTGACCCCAGGACCTCCCCCGTTCGGCAGTCGCGCTCGCAACCACTCGACCAACGAGGCGGTCAATTTTAAAGTAAATGTTTACATATAGTTAATCTTTGAAATGTTACATATGCAAAACAAAAAACTAATAAAAAGTGAGTAGGCGTATATTTAAAACAGTTCTACGCAGGTAAGCCGCACGAGGCACCTCGTGCTCGAGTGGTAACCGAGTTCTTCTGTACGTTGTTCGTTCTGTGACAATTACTCGGGAACTGAACGCGAGGCTAGTAAAACGAAATAACATATAATATAATATGTATTTAGTAGGTATACAATAAATTTATTAACATGTTTGTACGTCATGTTTTGTTTATGTAGCAAGGGATTGTATTTTTTAGACGTCAGGAAGTAGCATAATGTTATAGGGACGAAAGAGGAATAGTCCTATGCGTATTTTCCATGTAACGACCACCTCATGTTAAAACCGGTCGCAGCTGCCAAAAAACGTGACATCTAAACTTAGATTCCAATAATCTTATATTTTAAGGTATGTCACATATGAATGTCTAGCTCTAAAGACTAACTTGGAACTGCTCGTTTGTGTAACGAGCATCCGTTTAAACTGAAATAGCGGGACAATTAGGAGTTGCATTCGCGATATAGAAGGTTGTAGCGGAAGTCTCAACAACTGCATAAATCATGCAGTTCTAACATTTACTAGCTGGGCTACTCATTTTATTAATGTAACGTAACATCACGCCTGTAATCCCCGAAGAGGTAGACAGAGGAGTGTAGTACACTCCCACGTTTCACCAGTTACGTTTAAGTCCAGTGGAATAGGTGGTGAGCTTATTGCCATACACCGAGCGCTGATCCAGGCTTGGAGTCACTAATAAAAATTCTAAATTACGAAAAAACCTGTAGTACCCGACTCGGGATTTGAACCCAAGTTCTCCCGATCGGCAATCGCGCTTGCGATCACTCGACCAACGAAGCAGTCAATTATTTTATTAACAAGTTATATTAACTGAACCAAAGAACACTAACAGTCCTATTGACAGCCGTTTGCACACTTATGACCGCTACTTGCCCGTTTACCACTCTCTTCACTGAAATAATGAGATTGTACAACATCCACAGTTCAAATACAACTTCATTACAACCGAACCTCACTCAATGGATAACTGAAATATGTATGACATAACTCCAATCATAAAACACGACAAACAAATTACAATGTAAAATGTTTCCGCGCGATTTTTTATCATTCGCGCTACATATACCTAATTTCTTTGTACCATTAAAATGACAGCTAGATTTAAATCATAACTCGTTATCTACGCAATAAATATTCAAGTGTTAAATACGTCGTCACTCCCACACTAACGAGATGTAACGTAACAGCCAATAACCGTAACATTACAAAGCTCCGGCAGTTAACCGTTCAACTAACAAAACCGGGAACTGCATTAAAAATAACCACGCCAAAGCCTTTACTCGGAGTCGAGTATTAAAGAGACTATTACTTATTCCCCGCTTGTTTTTTACCTGAATTATGACCGCTGTTAAACAATTCTAGCGCCATCTTGCATCTTTTTTTATTCTCGACTTGGCACCGAACGCCCTATCTTCGCGCCCGACAAATTGTGCCTTGTCGCGTTCGCAATAAAGGCGAAAATTTCATCACCGCTATCACAATGCACACTCCACAAAAACCTCGCCTATCGCTTCCTCGACATTCTCAACTCTACTGCTTTTATAATACAAATGAAAATTTAAACCGAAATCTTGTTGTTTAATTCGCCTCCGCCGGATCATAATCAACCTTATTATCATACGGATACAGGTGAAAATGTCCCTCGAAAGATCCGAACGCACTCCGGATACATTAATTCCAGTCACTTTATAATCTTATTTAGCGTCGTAATTGGTTAAATTGCAGTTTTGTTTGCTCGTAGCCTACGTAGCTATTTGTCTATGGTATATGGAAGCGGGCTACGTGTCCGGCCAGATGTCATTGGAAAACTTAATTCATATTTTTAATCAATTCACGTGATGTTTTTTTTTAAAGGGTAGCATGAAAAATACTGACGGTGTAACATTTAATAAAACGTTAAAATGCACGGCATGTTAGGATACTGGATAATGGACTTATGAACAAGAGATTATACTCAAAAATGGAATACTATTATCTAGAGAATAGTATCATACAGATTTGATGGTATCTAAAATAACAATTGATTTTAAAATATGTATTTTCCACCAATTTCGTGGGTCTCCGACACATGTAGTAGTGTTATTGTTCTCGGTAACAAATGACGATAAACGATGAATGAGTGAAAAGTCATTGGGAAAATATACAAACCATCTCACACTTCACACGCCGTCAATAAACTGAGTTTTTTTTACATCGCAAGCACCATTGAACGCATCGAGCACTTCTACAACATTTCCACGATAATTAATATTCAATTGAGTAAAAGTCGAGAGTTTCATAGCTCAATTTTATTTCACGTTAAATGGACGCAAGTAATATTTAATCTTACTTCTATAATGATTTATATTTAAATATTGTGAACGTTCTGCTAACATTAAACAATATTAAACCGATCGACATTTTCCTATTACCGATTTAATATATAAATATATAATTTAATATACTTCAATCTGCCATCTTTTCACATTAATTCCAATTAACAAATAGTTTATACGTATAAGTATCCAATGGCGCCATAATCGTTGGCTCAAAGTACCACAATACAAAGAATAAAGAAATTATGTCATTCGAAACTTCGAGAAAAAATTCCCCGTGAGGAACGTGCGCTCGATTTACTATAAACGCACCCGTAAAAACGTACGTCGCAGCTGGACATCACCAAGTACTTTACCAGCACCAATTCGAATTATTTTAGATACTGAGTATGTCTAGCCGATGTAAAAGTTTTATCGTCCGCGCGGACTTCAGATCGGGAACAGTATATATCCATACAATGAGTTCAAAGGATAACTTAAGCCGTACGCCTTATTGGATTGGATTGCCATTGATCCGCTTTTCAAGCACTAACACGACATTGCATCATCGTGCAAACGTTACCTGTGCGTGTCGCTGCTTACCTCTTCAGGTGTCGTTTGTTGCTACTCTCCAAAACACTTAATGAGACAATCATTTTTTTGGTAATACAGTCCACGCTTATAAAATTAATAAAAAAACCAATAAAATCATACATTTCTATCAATTAATGTATTTCAGGACGTAGTTAAAAATCAGTCAACGTCTGTATAGACTCTTCAAGTCGTTTAGATAGTTATTTTATTATAAGGAAGTTAGATGTCAAAGCTATCCAAGCCTTAGCGACAATTGATTTTAATGGACATTACGTAAATATAATTTTGATACCACAGAAGTTCAAAACGAAAATAAAGAAAGTTTAAAAATAACTTTTTAAAGAAGCACTGAAGACAGTTTATGTTCATAATAACGAAATATTAATAAAGTTGAAACAACAGAGAGAGGGAAAATTAAAAACAATGCAATAACCACAAAATGTAACATTTAGAAATAAATGTCGCAGAGGGTATTTGACGATATTTCAGACACCAAACTAATTCAAAGTCGAAACGAATCAGAAATCATTCGGTCCCTAATCGATTCTACGTCTGTGCACAGTCGTAAAAATCAAATCGATAATTCTCAGCTTCGCATGCCGACAATAATTACACGTGATTACAACACTATCGTAATACACGAACACGCATCGAAAAATAATTAAAAAATTTCGATCACCGCACACAGTTGATAACGCAACTGTTGTTGGTAATCGCGATTATCAACAGAGACCCAGCGGCCAGCGGTATGGCAAAGAGTCGTTAACTTACGGACTTATTGTTTTCCACGGCTTTATTGCCAATGAAAACGATAAACATTTAATGTTTGACGTCACGGATTGAAGAGACGATGACGAAGAAACGAAGGAATAGATCGACGATAAAAATTTAGATACTCAATACGTTATTGCAATACAAAAATTCTAAGATTTATTTCAAAACGCTACGCCAAACATCACGTCCAAATATTAAGATAGAACTACAATTCATAAATATACTATACTGGCACACATTACTAGGAAAACCATTAATACTTAATGAACCGTTTCAATAATAGATCTGAGAATTTACTAAACTCACTGATACGTGAATACCCTCTTACATAGCAAGATTTATATGGGAATGTGTTCTATAGTTACATTAAATAAACGTGTTTGGGTCAATCTTAAACCGTACCTGTAGTATCGTCAACTAAATATATTAGCGTAGTAGGACAATTTAATGGACAAAATACATATACCTACTCAAATATACTACCGTGCCAATTAATTCTGTCCGATCTGAATAAGCCCTTGAATTACAATTCAATTCATCAAACTTTATGAAATGAAGTTTATAATTTAACGGTAAGTCAAATGAAGGTATGGGGTAATATGTAAAACACGCGTATTATGTCAAATTAAATTAATCCTTATGTCATATGCAAATACATGGATAATGTAACTTTTATATATGTATGTTTGTAGAAAATTATTCCAATAAATATAGCGGCAACGTATTTAAATTCAATAATAAAAAACTCCATATAATAAAGCATAAAAAATCAAAAGGTACAAGCAATTTAAACAGTTGTAACAAAAACTTCTAGCATGTCAAAGAAGCATAATATAAAAATATAAGATACATACCCAACGCCTCCGTTCAAGGCGGTGACGAGACCAGGCCTCTCATAGCACATATGCATACCAGCTACCACCCCGCACTTCTTATCAACACTGAACGCTATGGTCAAAGCGTACTTTCAGCACAAAATATTAAAACAACAATGTACAATATTATTCGTAAAACACTTCACTTAATGAATCCTTTCAAAGGTTCCGAATTCAATCAACACCGCGAACGAACATTTTCATCTGGCACGGGATTACCATCAATGGAAAAACAATCCGCGTCAGCCGATGTACTGTGGAACAGATTATAGATTAGACATGCTGAACGCAGTTTGATGTGGTTCGATCGTATCGGTTAATATTCATGTCGTGTCACACTCGATCGCTCCGGACGTTCAATATTCATAATACTCCGCTACCTCGGTCAAAGGTTCCTCGTCCAAAACATCCCACAAACTTCACCGGCGACAACAAAATTCATCGATCCCAAGACTCGATAATTAAAAAACGTTAAGTCGTGCAAAGATTCCGACAAATTGTTGGAGCGCTGATAGCTTCGAATAATTCGATCTCGACTCAACGCTAACAGGAAATACTCGTTTAAATTTCACCTTTTCCTCGTTCGAAGTTCATCTTCACAAATAATAAGTTTACGAGGAAAACGTAATCCGGTGGCGAGCGAGGGAGGAGGGAACGTGAAGCGAAACTAGATATCATCGTTCATGATGTTACGGAAGCTATTGGAATTGTACCTTCCTTTATCGACGGACCAGACTCCAACCGTAACAATATCGCAACGGCACGCCTGGTGACCATCGCCCTGTAACCGAACATTAGCTGAATTGAGAACAATCGTGTATTTATTTCAATGGATGGATTCTGAAACTGTTACTTTCTTCGTTTCTTCGTAGGCTTGTCGTATTTCTGTTGCAGAAACTAATGAGTTAACAACAGCACTGTACATGTTTAGTGTACCATCCCGACATAAAAGGATAAATTTTTTAAGTCGGGTAATACTTCGGCTGGGAGGTCGGTCATAAAGTTTTTTATATCAGTGAAACACATTAAAGTTAGCGGGGGCGGTCGAGTCGGGAGACGAGTACGTAAGAAATTGTTTACATTAGCTGATTATGGGAGCTGATAAATGGAAAAGGACGTTTCCGAACAAATAAGTTTCGCTCTCGTTCCGAGGTACAATGATTATGTGAATATTCTCCCGGCGGTCATGATTAATTGCACGGCACTCTTGCGGATACTTTTTGCGTTATTTAACGCGGTAAATAGGTTGTGGTGTTTTTTCGCAAGGGTCATGAGGAGCCCATTACTCGGGTGTTTTCCCGCGTGATTGATCGGCCTTGCCCGATGTCGGCCGGAATGAGTTTCTATGGTTTGATGCCATTCAACGTGTTAAGCTCTTCGTTTTTCATTCTCTCCGTCTCCATCCCACTTTTAATTATAGAAATCATTATCGAAGTAAATGTAACAAATTCATTTCACTAATGTTTTAAAAAAAAGTAGGTCATCATATTTCGTGCGATTTTCGTGCAGCGCATGACGTGTCACCCAGACTTTGGTAGTAATATGTGTGAAGGTCGCCCGTTTCTTGTGCAAATTATATTTCTTCTACAACGATTCCACTTTGGATGGGTTTAGATTTCCAGGGAACACTTGCCAAGACGAATACTTAGATGATCCAACACATTCGTAACGTCATACTGGTAATTATGAATGTCTGTCAAGGTTCATTTTGAGCAAGTGGCTCCGGTGGTTTCTGTTTAACGCAAGGAAATTTTCTATTCGAGTCAAAACTAGCCTGTCCCACATTACGGATACATTAACCCAGTTTCGAGACGAGGTCAAATTGTGATCGCTTTGTCACTCGCATTTGATCACACGTGCACCGTGTGTGCTTGTGTTCGTTTGTGTGTGTGTGTGTGTGTGTGTGTGTGTGTGTGTGTGTGTGCGTGTGTGTGTGTGTGTGTGTGTGTGTGTGTGTGCGTGTGTGTGTCAAGTGCAAGCAAACGCAACGAGTCAACCGTTACATAAACATACAGTACTGAATATTATTTAGGTTTCCGAGAACGTCGTTGTCGTGTAAGATGATCCGAACATTTCCATGTCTTCCATAAATTAATACAAATGAAGACAGAGGCATCATAAAAAGTGATAAAATCTTAGAGCGCTCGGTTCCTTGAAATTCCGAGGATCTAACTGCACAGTTGTCGAGTGCCGTCCAGTCGCTAGAAGATTAAGACGTGTTATAACGCACCAACTGAATTTAGTAATTGTAATTCCAAATAAAACTTTCAACTAGAATCGTTCTTACGGCTGAATATATGAAAACAATGTCTTTGATAAGGATCAAATGTATCTTTTAAAAGCACTTGTTTAGTGTTCTGCTACAATAAAATGTAGATAAAGTAATTTGGTATACATTAAAATATAGTTTTGACAATATTTGTGCCAATGTTTTTGGAATTTATTCATCACAAGAAATCGTTTGGACATTGACAGTGAACATTCATAATTATGTGCCATCTTTGCGGCAACTTGAGTCCCCAATGGGTCCATTTAATTGAGTCAGTTTCAAATCACATACTGTTCGGTACGAGTCCACGGTCCACTCTAATCACTGTGAATACGAGAGGCTTCGATAAATAAAATAAGGGTCACTGCACAACAGATATATTAATACTTCATTCTTAGAAATTGAAAAACGGACTTCAAATTCCTAGTAGTGGCTCGGAGTCTCGATTTGTGTTCGATGTATGACTACAGGCTCACCCCCTATACCACAATCGGGTGGAAGTTATTATACGAGTACGTGGGGATGTACTATACTCCTGTGCCTACCCTCTTCGAGTATTACGGGCGTGATTTTCAAGTATTTTCTTTTTATTCTCAGAAACTCGTAATCAGTAATCACCGCTCCAATGTTATTACGTAATCGCGATGGCGGTTTCTTTGTGTCGTGGAAAAACAATTTGTTGAATGTTTATCAGACTTTTTTGTATGAATTATTGCTTAATGTTTTTCAAGTCTCTATATAGATGGCATGATATTCGTTTTTGTTTTTATATCAACAGGAGTGATAATAGAAAATTTATTCGACTGTGCTGAAGTGTAAAATGTTTGTAAAATATGTGGTTAACACTTTCTGAAAATACCTTTCTGTTAACCGGTAATATTCCACTTACTCATTAATGATTAAACATCATTATCAAAGGTAAGTAATTTTAAATGTATGTAAGCAGTACATTGATTTTATAACACTTATTAATTTTGTTATGTTTATTGTTGAAGTAACTATTTCATAGATATATCATCTTGTACACTTTATCATCGAAAGTAGAACTACTTATAAAGATGTATTGCATTGCATTCTCATTGGTGATAAAAATGTAACATCTCATGGTCATCGTTTGAGCATGATCAGCGCCACTGCGGCGGTATTAAGAACTAAAATTACTGCGCGTAATTGGTGCGCGTAACTGGAAACAAATATGGCAATATGTACAAGAGGTAATTCCCCCGGTATGAATAAATTTTCCTCTCTCGTATAATTCTACATTGGAATTTACGAAATATTATATTGGGTCAGCAGTGTATCATCCATGACGCATACCTATTAATAAGATCCATTGTTTTCGGTCCTCGTAAAATATAAATTAAAATAATGTATGCTATTATGTATGTGACAAATCTGCCTTTCGTATCATCTGTGCTGTGAGACAACAATGTAATGCTGATGATGTTAACGAGGAAAACTATTTTTAAACTATAATTTCAAATACATAAAAACCAAAAGCAGACTACTCCAGTTTGCAACGATTAGTAACGAAATCACTGTATTGAAGACGTGACAGAAATTTCAGAGCGGCTCGCACGCATCTACGAACAATTAAAATTAAATACACGGCTCATAATCAACAAGTCCTAATTCTTGTCTGTCCACAACAAATGAACAAACGTTTCCCAGTGCGGTGCGATCGAGAGCGTCACGCATGAGTCAACATCATGGACACCGCATCCGTACCTATTCCGAAACAACACGAACAGTAGTACTACTACAACAACAACATCCTAAGATCCGAGCACTGCAATCCAAGTGTTGGGTGATTTCACTGTCGAGTCGCGTCGCGTTGACGGCACGCGCATACCGATTCACATCACGTATTGCGTCCGCCCGAGTACCCGCCAAAAGGTGTCTGTCACACTTGCGAGGCGAGCCGGCGAGGGGCACGGACACGACCACGCGGCGTGCGACGGTGTACGCGACTGAGCGCGGCCGGTGCGCTCGGCGCTCGCCCGCGGGGCGGGAGCGCCTCGTGGGTTATCGTGAAACGGCTACACAGATAATGATGTCAAAAGTGGATCGGACTAATGCTCTCTATTATGTTGTAAACGCTCGGTATAATCCGATGGATGTTGTACAGTCAGTCGAGCCTCCCGAGACGTCCGCCTTCTATAGGAACAGCCGATGTTCATAGCGTCGATAAATTATAAACACTTCCCTTGGATCAAAGATGTTCGTTTTAATAAATAAGTGCATAAAATTGTTTCCTTTTTACATTAATTCGATCTAATTAGTCAACATAATCAACCAACTACGGAAGTTTAAAGTGCATTTAATTTTTACTGCACTTAAATAGTGCTAACCATTAAACAGTTCGTTAAAATTCCACGCTTCAAGCTGGATCCCGTCTCTGAAACGTAATACAATTAAAAATTTACAATAAAAGCAACATTACCGGAACAATGTAACTCGATGCGTTTGAATATTGTATCAACAAAGGCGAAGGTATCACTCCACGAAATGAGCCGAAGCGCCCGTCCTCAAACGCTGGCCATAATTTTATTGTCCCATGTCAGTGGAAAAGACAAACAAAACTTCACCTTAACACAAAAACCCAGGGCGATAAATCGCTCAAGCGCCCGGCGACCGGCACGTTCTCAGTCAGATCGAATATTGTTGATATTTTGACGACCTCCCGAATGTGCACCGTATCTCGTTCGCGTTGAAGTTGTTAAAGCGTTGCTCCCTTTAATGCGGATCACACGTTTGGTTCTCTTGTATAACATTAGAACAGGAACCGATTGAAAAATGGACCGTATCAGCGAAACACAAGGCGTCGTTTCCACCCGCCTCTCGATTCCACCGCGCATTTCCATTTAGCGGAGACGTTGTGTGGTTCACTATATTTCGGTCGGATTAAGAAGCGGGCTCTGTTTGATGAATGTATCAGTTGCTTGAGGTTTTTGCGGTGGGATTCGTGAAAGCCGTGACGTCGGTGATACGAGGAGGATGTTTTTTCCGATTGCTCGGTTCGAGCATAAGCATATTAAGTTGAATGTCGCCGTTATGAACATTTAAATAACAAGCGCAATTCCACTTCTAATGAACGTCATCAAAGCTTTATAACGACCCGCGCTCGCCGAGCACTCGGCGTTTATTACTTTAAACTATACTCGAAACCGGGCGCTAAAATAAACTCTGACATCAATTAGCATGTGCGCGCTCTCGTGTGTAACTGCCACATTGCATTACTTATTGGCCGCATCTAAAACATTTAGCAGTGCATAAACAATTCGCCTGATGTTAGTCTACCGACACGTCGGCGTACAGCTTTTATGGTGGACCATTTAGCGGAATTTGGTAATATTCGAAACAAAAATCTTAGTCGCCGTCCGGTTTACTATTAGCGCACAGCTAAATCTAATCTATAATCTGTTATGATATAGATAAACAAAGTAAACGATAAGAACCAAACGCTGCGAACAAGTTGCAAATAAGCCGAACCTTCAGGTGGAGTATTGGAAGCGGGAAAGAAATTTCTTTATTGACTATTAACTGAATTGTACACTAATAACTAATACGGTGTGACCCAAATTTCGCTTGACAAGTGGAGCGGTCGCGGTACCGGAGCGGAAATCGTCCCAGGGGAGCGGAAAGGAGAAATTTAGGGCCGCTAAGGGAGCGGGTCAGTTTACTAGCGCGAAATGAGACTCCGCTCCGGAGTTTTGATTCGAATATCGTGGATTCTAACGATGATTAAAGGACAGAATGTACATGTTTGTTACTGATGATAAACAAAATACATTGCGTAATAATCTCAAATTGGTAAGAGCATCAACAAAACGAATTGAAAAAGACGCACCTACCTAACCACAAAAAAAAATGGAAGATCTAATCACTGCGTTCTTGGAAATCAAAACAATAGGCTTTAATAAACTTAACAATACAAAGATTTAATTGCACCAAAATTATCAAGATGTAAGAAAGCTAAGTAACAAGGCTTAAGACTAGGAAGTGGCAACACGACGAAGATTAACACAACAGATTAAAGAGAAGCAGAATCAGGATGTCAGTGTGTATCTTATCGAATCCCTTCGCCGCGATAGGGTGAATAATAATGAGACGACGAAAACGTAACTGATAAACAATAAATGACATGAATAGGCATTAATTGAAATCGATCAGAACAGTGTCATTTAAGTCATTGATAGCAAGCGAGCGTAATAGCAACATGACGTCACGCGGTAACTGCAGATCGTGTTATCCAAAATAACATTGGAGCACAAAAAGTGTGTAGAAACTAATCCAGAATACGTTGTGCTTCAGTGTAGCTACGTTTCACGTCCATCAAACGGTATAAAAAACAATACAAGTTTTTTTTCTTCGGAAGAACAACCGATGGAGCGCGGACATACCTACGCTTTAAAGTCTTTAAACATATTCAAA
Organism: Croniades pieria auraria; assembly: GCA_018248815.1. NCBI lineage: Eukaryota > Metazoa > Arthropoda > Insecta > Lepidoptera > Hesperiidae > Croniades > Croniades pieria. The sequence continues at coordinate 12,585 of DWJK01001824.1, forward strand.
AATACAATTAATATGTAGCATTTAAAAGATTTTGTAGCACTCATATTATTCCGATTCACTTTAATATATCCTCGAAACCATATCTACGACTTAAACTTCATTGAACCGAAGTTAATCTTACACCAATGAAGTCTCCGTCGCGCCATCAACGCACGTTAAACAGCGACGCTCATTAAAACGCGTAATAAAAAATATAATAATCGACCCATTAGCATTCCACTGTTGGAATACGGGTCTCCTCTCATATAGAGAGGGTTAAGGCCGTATTCCGCCACGCTGGCCAAGTGCGGGTTGGCGAACTTCGCACACCTTAGAATTTTTTTTTTTATCATTTCTAAGTTAATACGCGTAATACATATTTATCTACAAACATACATGGAAATATATGCATCTTTTGGTCAGTGGATTTGAAGCCTCAAAGTGAACGAACATAGATTTGAATTTCTGCGAGGGTAAAGGGATACACGTAAGAGGATTTATGGGTTTATTAACCCTTCTCATTTGATTGGACAATCTGTTAGGGAAAGAGGGAGTAGGGGTTTCAGTTTTTGGAAAATAATTAATGTTATGGAATAATATCTGTCACGAAAGTCAGTGATGTAAATTATGGTAACGTAATACTGAGTGGGATAAAAGCAAAAGATTTTAATGTACCTACACATTAATTAATTCAATAAAAATCGAAGCGAAATATTATGTTAGCTTATGGAACGGATTATGGAATTATTATGGACGACCTGTTTACGTTTAACAATGCAGAACGCGGTCGGTCATTACACAGGTGACAGTTTCGTGCACTACGATGCAAAGAGATGGTTTCCGGTCGAGAACTCTTCCGAGAAATAAACCATCATGAACCACAATTGCGCCGGTCATTTAAACTTAGGAGTTACAACTAAAAAAATTTAGACAACAGTTTGGGAAGAAACCCCCCTATACACTTCAGTGGATTTTTTTTGTAGCTCTTTTAAACGATTCGGACAAATGAACTTTCATAAAAAATATTTAACAAAGCTGCCCAAAATCACTAAAAAGCTATAAAACTATACACTCGTGTATATTATACATTTATTTTCTATAAAACTAAATCAATTGTAGTTCAAGAAATATATTTTAACAGCATACAAAGAACCAACTTTTGAACAACGTGAATAATTCATCAACATTTAAACCTAAGGTCACACAGCAGACCGCAAGTAAATAAATAAATAGTAATTATATGCTAATTAATATATTATATTGTACATCCGACTAAACACTGCATTGTTGTGAATAAAACAAATTCACCCATGAGACGAATGCTATAACAACGGAGAGACTTGATGACAGCAAAATATTAATATTCTAAGGGTGCGATCAGCGTGTTGCTTCAAAGCTCTTAAAAAACCACTATTACTTCACACGGAGCTATAAATATATTATCTTCGACATCTTTTTCGTTCCATCTATGATGATTAAATATATACCGATTTAACTCACGTACGTTTTTCGCGATGGTGTAACTACATAGTTTCGGACCCGTACGAGGTGCTTCCTCATGAGCTCCCGCCGTTTGCAACGAGGTCGCGACGGAGTCTCCGACCAACCCGAAACACGTACATGAGTTAAGCCGGTACATATTTAATCATGTCTACAAATACTCACGACACATTTAATAGTAAAACAGTTCATCTATGATGCTTGTCTTTGGAAAAACAATCCCGATTCATATCCCCCATAGGCTGTATGTAACGAATTCATTTGGCTGTTTTATGTTGAGTGTCTGTTCACTTCGCATCGTGTGTGTCCATGGAGTCTAACATACATACATAATCGTAACATGAGACTGATTGTGATGTAACGGCATCACCATTATTGTTACATTATTCGATTATTTATTATTCTATATTAAAAAAATTGTTACAGGTTTGTACAAGAAATGGAATCGATTACACACACATTGTAGGAAGTATTGCTTCCACGCCTATTTCCGCTTAAAACCAACTGGTGCGTTTAAAATCATCGAGACTGGTTTCAACTTTGCATAAAAATATTGGAATCTACGTTCGATAGCTTCATTTATTTATTTTTTACCTATAAAAATAGGTTTTTCTAGCCGTGGTAAGAAATATATTGTTAAACGTAACATTACGCCCGTAATTCCCGAAGGGGAAAAGCAGAGGAATGTAGTGCACTCCCAAGTTTTACCAGTTACGTTTAAGTCCCATGGGGTAGGTGGTGAGCCTATTGCCCTACACCGGGCACAATTCCAGACTCCGAGTTACTACTAGAAATTCTAAATTAGAACAATCCAATGGCATCCGACCCGGGATTTGAACCCAGGACCTCCCGATCCGTATTCTTATTATTTACTAGTTGTGCCCGCGACTTCATACGCGTACGTTTCGTAAGTTTTGAAAAAATACATTAACATAACTTCTTTATTTGTTAATCGATTTGAGTGAAAAAACACTAAGTGTTCCCATCACAATACAATCCTGAAAAGTGCATTCAAATCGGATGAGCCGTTTCTGAGATTAGCGTGCACAAACATACAGACAAACAGACAAAATGAAAAAACATTGTTTTGAGTTCTCTTGCGTATATAAAGGCACCCTATTATGAATTTTTCAATTTATTTACCATGTACAGACAGCGATCAGTTACAGTTTTAATATATGTATAGATAACACACCCAATTGAACTCCTTTAAATGTGGGTAATACCACGACATTCTTACTCAACAAATGACAGTACGGTCATCTATTTGGCAACACTATCGGCTAGATTCCATCGTTTTCATAACCTATACAAAATATACTAAAATGGCATGACTCTGAGCAATACAATTTTTTTAAATACGTTTATCAAATTCCCTTCGTGTGACTAATCCAGAAAAGCAAAAAAGGGGAATTACATAAAAAAGTTTGAATGTCAAGATACATTTGGGGTTTAGGTTGAAGCGGTCCCTTTGTGCGGAGATGGATGGCAGGACGGAGCAGGGGTGCGATATCGACGCGGGAGAAATGACCCCACCATATACGATCAACATCTTATGGCCGAAGCAACGTCGTAGGGAGCGAATACCTTTACGTTGAACTGATGTAAAAAGATTCTATACAAATATTTTTTTACCTTCAAATTAATTGGACATGGTGGATATCGGTTTAAATAAATATTGGATTTTGACTACCTCGTAGGTCGAGTAATTGTAAGCACGACTGTTGAATGGGCGGTGCTAAGTTCGATCCCTGGGTCGACTACTGTCGGGTTTTTCTAACTTGACTTTCCTAGTAGTAGTTCGGAGTCTGGATTCGAGCCCGGTGTATGGCAATAGGCTCATCAGCTATTGCCATACTTATAATGTCAAACATCGAGGTCAACTGTACTCCTCTGCCTACTCCTTCGGGTAGATAC
>DWJK01001825.1:0-15977 GCA_018248815.1 Croniades pieria auraria
AATCCCGGGTCGGGTACTATTGGATTTTTCTAATTTAGAATTTCTAGTAGTGACTCGGAGTCTGGATCTGTGCCCGGAGTATGGCAATAGGCTCACCACCTATTCCATAGAACGTAAAAAGTAACTGGTGAAACGTGGGGGTGTACTAGACTGCTCTGCCTACCCCTTCCGAGATTACGGGCGTGATGTTACGTTTATTGATTGTGTGTTGCAGTGTCGGCGAATAAAACTTTCTTTCTTTCTATACGTAAGAACCTATTGCTACATTCTTATACGGTAAGTCTGCGAAATTAATCCCCACTGTTCCTTAATTTCGCTCTGTTCCTTTCCTGTCAGCCTTAGTCAACCATGGCGGATACTGGCTCCGGCGCTGCTATTCGCCCTGGTGTTGGTGGGCCTGACGGGCCACAGCTTCAACAGAACTAATGGAGGCCTGCACGCCTTCTGTGCGGCATTTTACAATGCCACCAATTCTACTACGTAAGTATACTTGACAGTTTTGTGAATTTACGAAATTCTGCTTATAAATTAAACAAAGATTTGTTAATAAACAGAATGGATACATTCTTGTTAAGAGTAGATGACTTGAGTGCGCCTGGATTTGTTACCATTACTTTTATCTTTGGTGTCGCACAATATCAATAATAGTTTTAATGTTATATTACACGTCAGCGTTAAAGAAATAAATTAGTTTCTTGAAGAATAAATCTATTTCTTTTTTCGATGTTCAGCTGCTCAGCCGCAAGTCTTTACTTGGAGCGCTCGTGGAACACATCGTGGGGGTTGGGGGGGCGCGCGGCAGCGGCGCGGGCGGCCAGCGCGGGCGTGTGGGCGAGCTGGGCCTGTGCCGCGGCGCTGTTCCTGGCGCGCTGCCTGGCCGCGCCAGACTTCCAAGTGCGACGCACTAAAGCCGTCCTTAAGGACCCACAGCAGGTTCAACTTTTTCGCAAGGCGCATTTAAATCTCTTTGTAAAATGCATGTCTGACAGGAATGGAACAGGAGTTAATAAGGAACCACCGTAACCTATACTCATCTGTTCTCGTAAATTGAAATGTAACGACATAAAGTATTTTTGCACTTAGAGGTTCTTGGATTGGAAACTTAACATAATTATTGAATATGTGACCATCAGAAGCTAACGAAGAATTTTGTTGTAGAAACTGACACCCTATTTGAAGAAAACGCGACGCTCGCGGCAGTCCCCGCTGTCTCCGAGCAAACACGACACTGTCTCTTTAAAGTCGGAGCCCACTATAACTACAGAACTGGTCACGGCTTCCATAGAGCACGACCAAGACACAGCGCCGCCCTCGCTGCAAGCTACGCCGATCAGGAAGAACCACAGGCCAGATGTGTTCGAGTTGAAGAATACGCCTCACTTGGGACCTCCCAGCGTAATCTCTAAACAGCTCACCTAATGCTTGTATGATACAGGTGCTTATCCAATTGACGCATTTAATATTTTGCCATTTTTATATTAAGCATAAATATATGTATTTTGTTGGTGTTAACGTTTTCAGCTCAATGCGTATAAGTGTTAGAACGGTAAGCTCAATCGAAGACTTATCCTTTTAAAATACTATTTAAAATTAAAATACAAAGATACATTTAAAAAGCGGACAGAGAGCTCCCCTTCAAAGCCGGCAAAGCATTGGCCACTCTTTGGGTGTTGCAAGTGTCCATAGGCGACTGTGACCACTTACCAGCAGGTGGCCAGTCGGCCTATTTGCTAGACTAAATTAAAAAAAAAAATTGTTGCAATTCCATCACAAATATACACAAAATGATGTAATAATTATATGTAAGAAAATAATGTACATGAAATATTTCTCTGCAAGTGTATACATTATTGTGTTTTAAAAAAAATATAGATTCAGCCAAATGCAAAGTGACAATGAGCTCAAATTTATTTGTTAGATTTTAATTAATTAATAAACTAAGTGTTTACCTTATATTAATTTACTTTACACTAACTTGATATGGTTATGATAATTTTGGAAGTAAATCAAGCATGGTTTGCATTAATTACCTATTTCTAAAAAAATATCGAATAAATTATTTGCTGTTTCAAAAATGGGCTCTTTTTTTATTTTTTTTTCGACATAAAACAAACATATATCTTAATAAATTATATAAACATATATATATCTTTATTATATATGTATCAAACCACAGTCCTCTGGTTATTATAACATAAGACTTCTTTTGAACCTATTTTGGGATCAGATGATAGTGGGTATGTCTCAAAGTATACATGTGCCAAGGCATATATGCATTATGTAGGTCCAACTATTAGGGTACTTTTTAAAAAAAGTCACTGGATGTAACTTAACGAAATACAAAAATAATCACCAATTCTGTAGTTTCTAATCTTTTAACTCTCTCAGTGCAGTTTCGCAGGGTGTGAGGTGAGGTCTTTGTACAAACAAGCGAATATATGTCTCTAAGTGAGCTATTTATTTAGCTACCAGCATTTAAGTGTTCATAAAACATAGACATAAAAACTTAAAATCACGCCTGTTATCCCCAAAGATGTAGGTAGAAGAGTGTAATACACTCCCGCGCTTCGCCAATTTCTTTTACGTCCACCGTGGCACAGCCAATGGGACTATTCCTATAAATTGGCTATAGATACACACTGAGGTACTACTAGAAATGTTTAATAAAAAATCTAAGTTAGAAAAATCCAATAGTATCCGACCCGGGAATCGAACTCAGGACCTATCGATCAGCTGTCGCATTTGCAACCACTCGGCCAAATAGGCAGTATATACATATAAAACAAAAACATAAATTTAATTTGTAAGAAGAAAGTACCTACTATGTTAACTTGTTAGATAGATATCCTGTACGATTTGATAATGGATATAGAGTACATAGAATTGACTTTTGAAAGCAGTGTTAGCCTAGTGGTTAAGAATTCAGTCTCTCACTCCGGGGGTGCTGGGTTCAAATCTATGGCGCGCACCTTTTTACAAAAGTGCGTTTTAAATTTAAATATCACTTGCTTAACGGTGAAGGAAAACATCGTGAGGAAACCTGCATGCCTTAGAATTTATAACAAAAAAAAAAAATTGTTTGTTGTGTGAAGTCCGCCAACCCGCACTTGGCCAGCGTGGCGGACTACGGCCTTAACCTTCTCAATATGAGAGGAGACCTATATTCCAACAGTGGAATGTTAATGGAAGATTATTATTTTTTTTTTTAGAAGTGACTTTTGTAATTATTGTGCTTAGATCGTATGAGGAATCATGAATTCAAATTTGATAATAATATTTGACAATATCATAAACATTGACAGTTTTTCTGTTTTTTTAAAGCTTAGGATGAAACATTGTCGTCTCATAACATTGGTTAAAACATTCACCGTGTAATCGTATCAATCAAATTTCTCTTGTGGCCGCGCGTCTATTTTGCACAGCTGGTAAAAACACATACTTATTTTAAAACCTGCCTTTTGTTCTTGCGGAGTACGTACAGAACTCAATATTATTTACGCAAGCGCCGTTCATAATTTCTTTAATTTACCTTCTTATCTAACATATACTGTAAATGTTTATAAATAAATTATTCATAATCTAATTCTTGAAACACGGTTAAGAGTAAAAGGTTGCTGTCAAACCTCTTGACAATAACAATAGGTTATCTGTCATTGTCAAATAGGAAAGAATCTCTTAAGTAATTATGTTGTCATAAATGCAATGTGTAAAACAACACAAGAGTTATCGCTAACATGATATTCTATCAGGTAAATAATTATTTACGTAGACGATTCATTGTAAACCAATTTTTTCGCTATGTACACAATGAAGCTACTGTAAAAGCTTTATACCCACTAGAAAGTAAAAGATTGCTGAAAATTAAAGGAGACGATGCCTCGACGTTCTTACAGGGACTTGTTACGAACGATATGAAACATTTCGAAGAGGGAGCTAGGTCTATGTACACAATGTTTCTCAACAATAAAGGCAGAGTGATGTACGACACTTTGATTTATAAATGGGAAAAGGACAAGTCATTCTTGATTGAATGTGATAAAAATGTTTTTACTCAGATGCAGAAACACCTAAAGATATATAAATTGAAGAGGCTGTTAGAAATTGAAGACGTTAACAAAGATTTAAGACTGTGGGTACTTATATCAAACTCCTTGGATGTAAAAAATGAATTAAAAGATATTACTTACAAAGATCCTCGCTTAAATGATTTAGGTTTCAGAATAATATCACCTGCTCATATACAAGGATCCGAAATACTTGAAAGACTGGGTGAAAAAGATGTTATTGTTGAGAATAATGAGAATGGCTATAAGTATTTAAGATACAAAATGGGTGTTAGTGAAGGAGCCAATGACCTGCCCCCTGGAACATGTTTTCCTTTGGAAGTTAATTGTGATTATTTACATGGAGTAAGTTTTCATAAAGGCTGCTACATTGGACAGGAGTTGACGGCTCGTGTCCACCACACCGGAGTAGTTAGGAAAAGAATAATGCCTCTAAAATTTACCGAGAAAATACCTGATGACTTACAAATAGATACTGTGATTTCGGCCAATAATAATCCTAAAGCAAATTTGGGAAAATTAAGGGGTGTAATAAATGATTCTGGCATAGCTCTACTTAGAATAAAAGAGTGTTTAGATGCCAATACTCTAACTGTTGGTGGTTATTCTGCAGAAGTGAGCAAGCCAGATTGGTGGCCTATTGAAGCACCAAAAGAAAAAGTCATGAAAAGCGAATAAAATTTGACTATATAATAAAACTAATAGTATGTATACATAGATACTTAGAACATAGATTTTAATTTGAACAAGTGGGTAAATGTACAAATACTTTATTTTTATTTCTTTTGCTATTAGTATCCTGTTAACCATTTTTTATACAATATTTATAATTTAAGAGTACAAATAAAAATGCAGGTATGGGACAAAGGACTTGATACAAACGTTACCGTTAATCAGATTCATTGATTTCAGTAAACAATGGAAGAGTCAAAATTGAAAAATGAAGAACAGCAGCCGGTGACATTTGAGTTTAACTGTTCAGGGTGTGGCATGTCTGAGAAGGCCCACTATAAAGGCTCCTCACCACCATTCTCCCGTAATATCACACTCAAGTATCCAAGTTATGTAATGAAAGATCCATTCAGTGCACCAGGCAAAGGTGAGATCTTGGTGCTCGGAGCTGACTGTGCTCTGTGCCATAAACCTATCTGTATAAGCAAAGAATGTAGTGTATTTTATTCGAAAATGTTTTGCAAAGCCTGCGCTTGTGATGTAATTGACAAATTCCCATTGGAGATAAAAAGTAAAATTTCTCAATTAAAATGATAATTTAACATTGATATATTTATTTTCGAATATTTCCTTATTACCTGAAAAGAAAACATTGTATATTGAGGAAAATAATAAAACAAAATTAAGTTTTATAAAATACTGTTTACTTTGGCTTTCCAGTCCGATTTTACAGTATTGATACCAATTTTCACAAATGAATTTTAATAACATTTATATTGACCGAAACTCTAGTTTCAATCACTTGATATAAATTATAATACATAAAGTCAAATAATACAAGCCAAATGTCGAAATGCGCATGTTTGCCGCTAAGTTACTAAAGCTTACAGTCAAGTCATGCCACACTCTGTAAGAAACGAAAAATACAATCTTAAATTAATAAAAAATAATTACAGCGTAGTTATATTTAAAGTATATATATTAATAAGCTCTAAAATCAGGACAAATTAATTACACATTTTGTCAAATAGCAGTCACTCCATACAGATTGATAGCACCACATTACATCATGATAACCCTTTTGGAAAACCGACCGGTGACTGAGTTCTCTTCACATTACGGTGGCAACACTAAGCAATAAAACAATTCGAACACATCGCAGTTCAATTGCATATAATTATTATTACAAATCGAGTTTATTACCAGTAATTGTAAAAATGTGTTATTGCTTTAAAATGTGTTTTTTTCCATTCCGATTAATGAGGGGTGATACATTCGAGTAATACAATAATACATTAGAACCTAACCATATACTTAGCTATTCGGTATTCTACACGACAATACATTTGTGATGGGTAATATGGCAAAAGTGGCACTATGACGTTCCAAATTGAAAATCGAACAGCTCAACCAATAAAATCAATATATTCCGTATAGAACATGGCAACACCTTCACCAAACACCCTTGTGTACGTTTCCTACAGTATAAAGTGTATTGTTAAAATTTCCTTTTTAAACACAGGCTCGTCAAAAGAATATTATGCTTGGCGATAGGATTACTATGTTCTTCGATTAAGTATTTTACCGGGAAATAAAAAAAAATCCAGTAATAATAGGATACATTGAAGCACTATTTTTCTTTTATACAAAAAAAATCCATTTACAATTCCATAAAAAAACATTGAGAATTACATCTACTTCAATATTGATAATCTATATATATTTAATTGAATTTAGTGATGAATTTACAGGCTTTTTGGTCGATGCGTTTATCGAATAATCGCGGTCACTATGACCATTCGGAAAACACATGTTTAAATTGCTCACCTATACTCGTCACACTGCCCAATTTATGTTTAAAATCTATCATTTAAAATCAATTATAATACGGTACGATAAAAGACTGTTTTGTTCAAACCAATTCACCGATCCTGTTACATGCTAAACTTCATTCATTCTACGTATCTCCGACTATCAAATTGTATTGGTATCGAGTTAAAAGATCCGCAAATGAAGTAAATGGGTGGTTTGGACGGGTGGTTATATCGTGACTTACAATAAGAATAAAATTGTGATACAACAAATACCATATCGGGTTATTCTAAGCGGGTACATTTCAACGGACGACTTATACACATGTTTAAGCCGCACGTATGTCTTAACTAACGAAACTTCACAGCCGAAACGTAATTTTAAATTTTGATACGAATGCATTTTAAAAATTGGATTGTGTCCACACCACGAGCCGTGCCGACGAGCGAGTCTCGGGCGACACGGCGTCTCGTACACAAACAAATGTAAACGGATGCAGCTCATGGAGAAACCCACCCATGTGAACTTTCACCACGATATTTATAAACGCACAACTCTTACATATCTCACATATCTAATTGCAGAAGTCACTTTACAATAACATTAAAGATTTTAAGACATTTTTACATTAAGGAGTAAAGATATCTAAATTGTTACACAAATTGATTACACATTATTATTACCGAGCGCTCGCTGTTGAGGAGATCCAACCGGAAATATGTGGAACTACAATAAAAATAAAACACTACGATCGTTGCTAATTTACGTGAAACGAAGCTGATGAGTCAGTATTAAATAATTTTTCAATTAAATGAAATCGTCAACATGAATTCACGCAATCTTTCTCACATAGTGATGGACATTTTAAAAACGATTTTAATTGGTATATCGCCACGCCAGGTTCCTTATGGTGTCGGCGAAGAGCAGCAAGCGCCAAATATCTATTGTTACAGGTGTAATCTGTACGTAGAAGAGAGGAAAGAAGTTTTCTCGGTCTGTAGCTCGCGAAAGTTCTCCGCCTACAGTTATGGGTAATAGGGGCGTGACCATATGTCTAGTAACAACGGATACGTAGTGTGGTAATCGTGGAAAAATAAATATCATACAAAGTACATATTTACTCATTACCTGTGGATTATAAGAGAACATTTTATTTACAAACGCATTGAACTAGACGTATGTAGTGATTTAGTTAGCAAATCGAATCGGTAAAAACGTCCACTTCACGGATCAATATGTGAAAAAGAGATGTGAAGATAATTAAATTTTTACATTGAACTATAACATCCTGTACTGGCTAGAATTGTCATTACTCGTTACTTTTTAAAACGTATTAAAATCTTACATCGCGCAACGCGACCTCACGAGACAACGCAGTTAACATGCTTACAATATTTTAAAAAGTGTATCAAACAATTTCTTTAAACTATCGCGTCGAACGGCGGTTCGCGGTTTTAAAAACAAAACCGTCTACCACGCGCTAATCCAACGCACGAAAGAGTCGTCCCGAGAAAAATTACGCATCCAAGATTTGCACGATATTGCTGCCGCAAAATTGTATCTGTTAGAATGCGTGATTCCTCTGCCGACCACTATGTATTACCTATAATATGACAATAGGTTTACTGTCTAGCTACAAAATTAAGAAAATTAATACAAAACGCGACACACGTCGCGCCAGCGGGTCGTGTGTGCGACGCTCTACTACACAAACTTCGTCACTGCCCTTGTCAATGACAAGAATATTGTAAAAATTACATGCCCTAATAGAATCGTCAGTGACAAGGGCAGGCAGCTCCCGCACTCCACTAGTCTCCGAGGGTCCGAGTCTGTGGTCCGAACTTTGTCAGTGCACGTGTCTCCAGAGAATTATGTACACTCTCAGTTAAACAAATGTTGAGACTGAGTTCAGGTTTTATCATATCGAGTTGTGATGTTCGGAATATGGAATGTATGCAAAACATCGATCGATATGATTCGATAATACATAATCGCAGTCCGCTCACTCTATATCACACATCCGTGCGGGAGGGCAGAGGATGTCACCCGGTTATGAATACGACACCGAGGGAAAGAGACATAATTTCTTAACATAGCGCCATCTTTGTCTATTACGTCGGGTTTACACCAGGAAAGCGAGTTTATTAATTTGCACGACGCTAATTCGATATAAATTTGCAATGTACACGTGCATGTATAACGGAAATGGACAATATTCTGTACATACGAAATAAGTATAGCAGTGCGGCAACAGCAGTTTCGTAGTGTAAGCCCCGCTTTAGGTACACGGTGACACACGTACAATTCTTACATACAAATCCTTTTAACTAACACGTACATATATTATTTTTGAGCTGTTACTTTCGCTTTATTGTTAAAACTCTTCTCCCTTTACCAATAATGTCACCGATGACTTTAGAATTGAGAATATCAAGCTACGTACGCTACCAGCCCTTCGCCCGCGTGCGATCGCTCGCTACTACGAACCTGCCTTGCAGTTCGGTATGTCTCAGGTGTCATTATTAAACTTTATTCTTAAAATTTCGAGGGGCCGCCGCTCGTTACATCCACAATTCACATTTTCAATATATTCGCTACAAATAAATGTAAAACTGATTAACTACAACACTTTAAATTAATTCTACAACAAGCATTACATCATATAATTTTGTTATTAGACTTTTATTAGCGATTATCATAGCTGCGTCCGCTATCTAGCGTATATTAATAAATATAACAAATTATCTCCCTACAACTCTGCTGGGTCACTGTTAAGACAGTATTGCTACCATCAGGTGGTAATATTACTTTAAAAATATACAAATTACACTGGTTAATAACTGAACCATTGAACACTGAACCATTTTGGTGCCGTCGCGTCAAAGTTACGTGTTACGATTACATTCTAATTAACATCTCATGTTGTTTATTCTATATATTTCTACAGCATTTTCACTTTTGTTACTTTTTAACACACTGCTTTTAACAATGTTGTCAGTTTGAAGTATTGGTTTACAGCGGTGATGCACTTCATAATAATATTCATTTTCTTTTACTGAATACATGTGACAAGAAATGATGAAATTATCATATCAATTATTTTCATGATCAGGTCTAGTCGTTCGTATAAATCAAGTATAAATTTCGGTTAAATTCTTATACATAAAGCATTCCTGGATTTTACCAACATAATATTTATAGTGCTGGTAGTTCACGTTTGAGAATCTCTTTCCCGTACAAAAATGAAAAACTGTAACATTACTAGAATCGCGTCAAACACGTACGGCCATACTCACAAATCTACTTACGAAGACGATTTTCGTATCGACGATTTATAACAGGATGGGAGTTTCTCACTCGCGTGCTACGCGGGCGGGTATCGCCGCAAGGGCGCACACATCGTAGCGCACTTCGACCGAAAACGCAGAGCACGCGCACGCGTCACCGCTCACGTCGCAAACCAGACAGTCACACTCCTCGAACGTCAGCATCACTAAACGCGTAACGGTTCCCCGCGCAAAAGCGGCGAGCCGGCTCGGAGCACGGGTTCCCGGAGGCGCGCGGGCGGCGGGCGGCGGGCGCTAGTCGGGCAGCTGCGCGGCCAGCGCCGCCAGCGCCGCCAGCGCCTGCACGGCGTGCGCCAGCGGGGCGCGGGCGGCGCGCGGCGCGGCGGGCGTCTCGTCGGCCGAGCTGGCGCCGGGCGACGCGCCGGGCGAGGCGCCGGGCGACGCGCCGCGCGCGCCCTCCGCGCCCTCCGCACCCGCCGAGCTCTCCTCCGCCTCCGGCTCCGAGCTCTCCTCCTCTGCGACCGGAGCCAGTGGAATCGATCACCGGGACGGTGGTAGAATTTTGGGTGCGACGATCCCACAATTATTGACGACGTCGCGTCCGCCGGTGAGGCTCGTATTGAATTTGACGTAAAGACCGGTAGCCTGCGACCTAATTTTGGTTTATGCGTCCTCGCCGGGCTATTATATGTGTACGTTTGTCAGCTGCACGCTCGTAATGTGACGGGCCCTGCGTAGCTTGTGATCGCCCGCCTGCGTTTGCGCTCTCCCAAAATGTTTATTTTGTAAGGAGCCGAAGTTGCTACAGCTGAGTACGATCACTCCCTATTCGGATAACGAAGCCCTTTGCAATGTAAAACGTATCAATCTTACTAGTGAACTATAAAAAATATTGCAACTATTCTGAGCTCAAATTATTGACGTTCCCCTTATTGAAATTTTACGGTAATCAAGAATAAAATTGTGCTTTATTTTTACCGGTGTTGCGTAGTAGCTTCTGCTGTAGAGCGTGCACTGCGAGCTGCAGGGCTCTGGTCGCCGGTTGAGACAGAGTGGCGCGCGTGGCGAGCAGCAACAACGCGCGGGTCGATCCTGCAGACGCAGAACGGATCGGGTATTGTCGTACACGGTTACGCATCGTCTGGGAGAAAACTGCTCGTGCGCTAGCAGAAGTCCGCCTGCGAGATGGAACGAGGCGGTCGCGCGGCAAATTAAAAGTCCGGATACTTGCACATACAGGTGAAAAGATTATAAAATGTGTTGATAGTGTGCAACGTGAGATGTAGTACAGTAAACAAAAAATCATAATTCGAAATGCAAGGCGAGCGGTCGGGCCCGGATCGCACGCGGCGCTCACCGAGCAGCGCGCAGAGCGGCAGGCGCGGGCAGGCCGCGGCCAGCTCGTCGCCCAGCGCCTCGCACGCCGCCGCGCCGCCGCCGCCGCCGCGCGCGCTCACCTGCGCCCGGATATTACTGTTAGTGCATCTCTAACACGCGCCCCCGTGGGACGTTGTTACGTGAATCGATGTTAGCTGTGTCACGACGCAGAGATTCATCGGACGAAGTGAGGGTTTAAAAGTAAGAACTGCTGCGGTGCCGGCTCGCCGCCCGCCTCACCTTGGGGTAGTAGTGCTGCATGAATTCGTAAATGGTGGGATCCTCCAGCGAGTCGCGCTCGTCGTACAGCACGGCGTCGATGTACTCCGACAGTACGCTGCAGTTGAGCAGCATCTCCTCTAACTTTATATCGGCCTGAAAAAAAAAGTAGTATCCATTAATTCAGACATCGACCCGTGATGAGCACCCGACTCTGCTAATACGGATAGCTTGAATAATCAACCCGACATAGTGAACTATAATTCATTCTCGTCGACATAAACTTGTACAACGAAAATATTAAAAGCTTTAAGTCACCATCTCTCCGCTGTAGAATCTTTACTTCGAAATCTTAAAAGTTTTGAAATAATAGCAATGACATTTAAAGATTTCAAGGCATGTTTCGATTTAAAGATTATGTAGCAGGCAGGTAGATGAGCATGTAAAAGTAAGAGCGTAACGACACGTGTCTGGTTCGCACGAAGATTAGAACGTACGGGGTCGTTAGCGACGTCGCGCCAAAAGGCAGCGAAGTAGTTGAAGCGCAGCGGCGCTGCCTCCAGCGCGCACAGCGCCGACAGCAGCACCAGCTGCTCCGACATGCAGCGCTGGCTGCGCGCCACGCGGCAGCACGTGTCTGCAAGTGACGGGCGACGCTCAACGATATATACATCTCTATTTTAAACGTGCACAGACGAGTATGCTGCAACGACGACCAATATACATTTATAACGTAAGCTCCAATCGTTCACACCGACCGATGAATTTGTGATAGGGCCGGTACAGCGCAGCGAGCGGCTGCGGGTGGTGAGACCGCGAGCGGTGCGAGTGGTGGTGGGGGTGGCGAGCGGGGCGCGCGGCAGCGTGCGCGCCCGCCGCCAGCGGCACCAGCGCGCCCAGCGCCGCCCCGCCGCCGATCATCACCAGCTCGCGCAGCACGCCCGCGCACACCGATCCTACATAAAAGACCAAAGAAAACGATAGCAGGCGGTAACGTTCGGGACGAGCGGCGAGTCGAGCGTCGGGGAACGTACCGAGAGCGGCGTCCCGCAAGTGCGTGAGACGCTGGTGCAGGTTGAGCATGGTGAGCAGGCGGCGCGCGCACTCGGGCCAGTCCTTGCAGGCCAGCAGCAGCGCGCGCGCCTCCTTGGCGTCGCGGCGCGTGCGCAGCGTGCGGCACAGCGCGCGCGCCCAGCGCAGCGCCGCCGTGAGCTCGGCGCGCACGGCGCCCGCGCCCGCGCCGCCCGCCCCGCCGCCCGCCACGCCGCCCGCGCTGCCCTCCACGTACACCGCGTGCAGGCTGTGCAGCGCCTGCCGCACGATGCACACTTTATTTTGAAGACGACCCCGGGAACTTATTGCGGTCGTTGACGCACGAAACGTTATTATTTGGTTTTAAATTTTGGGAATATTGAAAATTGCGAACAAAAGTTATTTTCGTTTTAAACGAACAATTAATTTTCAGAGTCAAAGTACCCGACGAGAGTCTTATTACGACGAGAGAAGACCTGGACTCACCTCGAAGGTCATCTGAAGTCCCCCATTATAAACTACGTACAGTCTATCGTCCTCGTTTTCGACTAGCGTGCAGAACGCCGATATCAGCGTTGTCCAACACGTCCTTCCGTTCAAACCTGGGAGACAAAAATAATAGTACGACTTATACGAGTTGAGCTCCATGAGTTATAAAATTCTTCTGTTCCCGCCGAGGTTACGCCTTACTTTCATTATTCAAACGGCAAATCTAAAACAAATGAATAATAAAGTACGCTCGTCGGACGAGATGCGATCGTACCTTGCAGGTAGGCGGAGAGCGTGCTGCGGCGGAAGGCGGCGGCCTCGCGGCAGTCGATGCCATCGGTGCCGGGCACGCCGCCGCCGCGCGCCGCCAGGATGCGCGCCAGCCTGCAGCGCCACACACACATGTCATACCCCGCTGCTGCCACTCCACTTGGCTCGTACTACGGACCGAATATAGTGAATTGTTTTTCACCTGAGGAGCTCGTCGGCGGCGCCGGGGTAGAGGTGCGCGTGCGGCGCGATGTTGCGGAAGGCCCAGTGCACGTTCTGGTGCTGCGCCAGGACGCGCGCGAAGGCGGCGGAGCGGCGGCAGCACAGCCGCAACAGCGCGTAGTAGGGCGGTAGCATGGCGCGGTTGTACGCCACCACCTCGCCGTCGTCGTGGTCCGCGCTGCAATGGTACGGAACTGATGATACGGAGCCGGTAGTGCCATGGATGAGTCCACGAGGCTTACGATGGCACTCCCGAATACTCAAAAACTTATGCTACGATCCTTGCATTATTATATTGTGTTTCTAAAAAAGAACCTACGCATAGTACGTCTGGCATTAGGTGGTAGATAGAATACAACCTTAAGCATTTACGTCCCGAGTTAAATTGTAGACTTCGATAACATTTTGAAGTTTGGTGTTTAATAAAATTATTTCGATTTCCAATATTCTTAAATTCAATTTTATCAAAGATAAAAGCAATACTTCGCAATATTTTATTATTAGTTGACAATAAGCCTTAAGTATCAGCGACTGGAAGTGCGGTACACTCCCACGTTTCACCAGTTACGTTTACGTCCCATGGAATAGGTAGTGAGTCTATTTCCGTACAACGGGCACAGATCCAAACTCCGAGTCACTACTAGAAATTCTAAATTTAAAAAATCCAATAGTACACGACCCGAGATTTGAACCCAGGACCTCCGTATCGACAGTCGCGCTTGCAACCACTCGACCAATGAAGCAGTCTATATAATATATATTTTAGAAAATCTAACAATGACCATGTTATGAGCCACATTCGACCTTTATCCGTGTTTTATACATGACATGTAAATATGCATATTCATAAGTGCTAACCGAAGTTGCAGTAACAATTGTATTCAAAGAATGGACTATCACAATGCTAGCAGCGCTCACAGTATGTAGTTAAAGGCGATGTGCTTGGTGACGCGCGGGTTGGCCAGCGCCAGCTGCACGTTCTCGGGGCAGTCCACGGACACGGCGTGCCAGAACGTGAGCAGCGCCTGCTTGTTGGGGTGCACCGCCACCGACGGCTCCGAGATGCCCGGGTGGTACAGGTCCCACAGGTCGTTGAAGTACTGCCCGAACTGCCGGCATAGCGTTACGTAACGAGCCAAGAAAATAATGTATGTATTTAACAAAAAAAGAATCGATATTTCCGAATGTTGTACATTTAGTCAAGACTATAGGTACAAATAGAAGCCGAATCAAATTTTGAAAGTTTTTGATTTGAAAAGATAAAAATACGGTACCATCAACTTCTCCACCCGGCTGACGACGCAGTAGGACATGACGCCGAAGTAGGCGGTGAGCTTCATGGTGCCGTGGACCGCTATGTCCGTGTACTTGCGAGCCACCTTCAGCTTCCCTAGCAGCATCGTGTACACCTGCACACACGAAACAGTCGAGGGCGTCCTTATATTTATGGCTACTAGATATCTGTAACCCCAAATACATAGCATGTTTTCATAGTAAAATTGTTGAGGTACGGAAAGGATAACCGAGTCGATTACTATGATTATCAAATCGACAGCAGCGTGCACAAGGTGCAGAAGAGAGGGCGCACCTGGTGCAGAGTGTGGTGAGCGGTGTCGGGCAGCTTCGGCTGGTGCGCGGGCGCGGCGCGCGCTCTCGCGTATCCGGCGCGGAAGTGCTGCGACGGCACCAGCGCCACCAGCAGCAACGCCGCGGCAGCACGCACGCGCGCCGCGCCCGCCCCCAGTAGCTGCAGCTCCACCCAACGGTCGGCCGTACGCAGCGCCCACGAGTGCGCCGCCTTGTTGCGCGGCACCTGCTTCCCGCACCACACGTTATTCTACTTTCTGCTCGGTTCATTGACGCCATTATCGTATCTCAGGGAAATATTCGACATAATGGAAAGAATTTAGTAGGTAATGTTTTCCTTCGGTAGAGGTTAGGCGTGTCCTAGTCCAGCAGCAAAGTAGATGTATATTAATTACGTCATCGTCATCAGCTCGTCGTAGACTATTGGCTGACGACTTCACCGTTGGACTTGGGCCTCTCCAGTAGCACGCCACTGAGCACTATATATTAACTATAGACAAACATATTCCCTTAGTTTTAACCAATAACAATACAGGCCACATGTACCTCATCACGTTCTTGTGCGCAAAAGTAACAAGATAGTGTCACGATCTGAACGATCATCATAACGTACAACAAAATCAAACACAAGCGAGTTAGGACCCAAAAAGAAGACAAATACATTATCCTATTATCGTGCTCGTCCAACACCAACTCATTGCGATACCAATAATAACATCCAAGCATAAAATTAATATCCATGTGAGCAATAAGCGTCAATAACCTGCAGCGCCAGCCACTCGAGCGCGGCGTGCGGGCACACGTCGGCCGACTCCCACAGCCGCGCTAGCACCAACGACGTGAAGCACGGCAGCCCGCTGCCCGCAGCAGCGCCCGCCCCCCCGCCCGCCCCCCCCCCCCCCCCCCCCCCCCCCCCCCCCCCCCCCCCCGACGGCGGGAGCCACCC